>SNQJ01S0040263.1:89644-101064 GCA_010110895.2 Picea sitchensis
TGGATAATAATAAAGGAAGGACATGGCAATTTCTCTGGTGAACGTAGCCCACACTGGGTGAACCACATAAATCTGTGTCTCTCTTGTATTGTGTGTCTTCTGTGTTTTGTTTCTGCATTTGTTTTATTTTATTGCTCCACGGTCCTGTTTTTCTAACACTAAGTACTAGTATTGATTTTAAATTAGATGGTATGCTTCTAAATGCTATTATACGAAAGAAATCTCTAGAATTTCAATGAAGTGCAATCTTTCCTAATATGCCAAAACTATTGCAATCTAAAAAAAACTGATAATGCTTTAAATAAAAGTGAAAAAAAACTTGTTTTTTGTATTTTGAGTATAATAGAATGAAAATGCGAGGAATGAATAAAGAACCTCTCAAAAATACCCTACTGCAAGAACCAAGAGACAAGCCAATAAGGACACCAAGAAGTAACTACCCAGACCCAAAGGACAAAGAGTTCGCCCAAGAATTCACCAATAAAGAAGCTTCATATCACTTTGTAGGCACTTAACAATAAGAATAGGGACCCAAGCAGTCTCATCAACTAGCAAAACTCACCCAACAGTCACTAAAATCAGCCAAAAAAACTCCAAAAATAGTGTATGTTCCCTAAAGGAAGACAACTCGCATATGTATGCGCCCTAAAGGAAAAAAACTCGTGTATGTATGTGCCCTAAAGGAATACAACTCGCGTATGTCAAAGAAGACACTGCCAAGGAAAGGGTTAGGCCAAGAAACTCAGACAAAATGAAAAATACATGCTATCAAGAAACAAGTGATAGAAAAAATCAGGCAAACAGAGAGAAAATCAAAGAAAAACAACACCTAATACCCCAAAAAGGAGATATCTCTAATGGAGTCGCTAATGTAGTTACTAGTAAAATCTCTCTATGGCTAGGGGAAAACCACGATAGACAAAACGACACCCAAAAATCAACTCTAATATCAAGTATATTGTATAAATGAAATGATAACAAGAGGAGACTAGAAGCCTACCTTGTTTGGACATCCGAAGAAGACCACCGTTGAGAACACAACCCAAGTATTTACACCTACAACTTGTTCTCAACAACCATGATACACAAGCATGTGGAGTAGTTAATTATGTTACAAGGAAAATCTCTCTATGGCTTGTCTAGATGTCCGAATAAGACCAGCATTGAGCACACTACCCAAAGCTTTACACATGTAACTTGTTCTCAATAACCAAGATACACAAGAATGTGTTAATGATATATAAGTTTAGCATATAAATCAGCACAATCCGTTAACATACATAACAAATAAGCCCATGGAAAGAAATACAAATATTTGCAAGATATCAATTGGATGAGAAAAGATTATTTCTATTAATGTAATCAACAGAAGTACACACGTGAAATTTTTTTGTAACGACACATATCAGAACTAAGAAACTAAGTCCCTCTAGTTGGGACACCACCACTTCCATCCTCCACAAACGCAAGCTCACAAGTAGGATTCAATGAATTTTTCCATCACAAGATAGTAAGAGCTTGGGGGTTGAACACAAGAAGTTCATACTTTCAAGTAAAAAGGGATGCATACTCAATTGAGGTGCAATTTCTCGAGAGTGTCTTTGTTGTCTATGATGTGTTGAATATTTTCAAGGCTTGTATATGGCTCAATTTATAACCTCCAAATGCAATTGAAGGGCTGAGTCGGAGCATTTCCAATATATGGAAGGTCAAGGATCATAGATCTCGTGACATGGCATGGAAACCCAACACATTTTTTATTTTTTGAGCACCAAACTTGATGTAAACAGACTGTAATGGAGCATCCCACGTACATGCATGAGTTGTAACTGGAAGTTCGCATACATGTAAAAAAATGAGTATTCTTAGATCTAGAGTGAAAAAAAAGTGGAAATAAAGTCTGCAGAGGGAATTGGAAGGCCATCAAAGAAATATGCATGGATCATGGAAAAATATCCTATAACAAATGCCCCCTAATGTGTGAGGTCAGAGGAGTATCTACAATGGCTGAAATACATTATAATTCCAAGAAGTGGAGTAATGAAGACTTAGTTGGAAGTACTAGTTACTCATGAGAATATTACAATTCATAATGATTTTGTACACATGGATTCCAATATGAATTACAATGCAGATCCATGTGGATATATATCAAATAGTTTTTCATGGCCATGAATAGGGAATACAAAGTGGACATATGTCATAGGCTATCATAGTCACTAACAAGACACAGTGGATTTCAATCTCAAAATCAATTGAAGATATTTGTATACAATGGAGTACAATCTGATCTTCCATGATCATTGAAGTCATATAGGTACTGGTCTTATGAAAGACAACAACAGATATGGGGTGTTGCTTCTGTAAAATGGATGTCTTCTACACTATCTGTCGAAGGTGAAAGTATACATTATGTGAATAGACGATTCAAAGTCAAACACAATGAGACTTCATTTGATTATCAGTGATTAAGGTATACCATTAACAAATGTGATACAACCCACCGATAATGAAAGTAGGTGTCAAGGCACCGAGTATATTCTACAAGTGTGAATAAGGGTGTTGAGGTCAAATACTTGAAGAATCCATAAATTAAGAGATATTTATGTATTCCCATCTATCGATGGTGGGAGAACCTACCACTGATGAATGCAAGCCTCTAGGTAATCATAGTACTCTAGATCGTGATTCCAGAATAGATGAGCTAAATTCAATGGAAGGATACTTGCTGAAAGGAGAGCCTTAAGGAATCTCTCTTCATCTAGCGCGAGGAACAAAGAAATAGTTTTATAATTAGAGGAGCTCACATGAATATAATTTTCATGAACCAAAGACCATGTGTGTCTCTTGCATGCAACATATGAAAGTAGTACACAAAATATACCCTCTGAATAACATCTAATGAGGAAACCTTCCGACAAAGGAGAGGAAACCAACAATAGAGGATAATGGAATCCAAGACATTGCATGAATCCCAATGTGTGAATAGATTTATTTCCATCGAATACAAGGGAAACCCCCTAGTTAGCGACCAATGAGGAGATTTCATCTGTTGGGTTCAAGGTTACCTAACAATGATGAAATTAGGGACATGGTGCCAGGTAGGACAACAACTTCATGTGATTCTGAGATACACTAAGGGTATGGCTGAAATGAAAAGTCAAGAGTTCTAAGGAGTGGCCGACATAGGATTTATACTTCCTTAACTTAGGAAACATATACTTAACACTGATCATTGACAAAAGTTTGCAACATAGGAGGCATCATAAAAATCTCTATAGCGACTAGAATAATAACCAGTCGGTGGAGTAGACTCTAATTAACGATATTAGATTCCTATGGTCATGCTAAACCCAAACCTTGGATGAAATGGACTCAAGATTTTGTGTTTTGTTCAAAGGAGACATGACTACTACTGATAGGAGATAATGTTTTTTCCCTCCCGTATTTTTTTGGTTTTTTCATAGTAAATGAAATGTTATGATTTAGTAGAGGAAACAATTGTCACGAATAAGAAACTAGTTCCAAGCAGTTGAACATACCTATTCTCAATGCAAGGGAATTCATGTGGGGCATGGACACTTGAGGGGATGTTTCCTCTATGGGTAAAGGGTGTCAAGCTTCAAAGGATATATAAAAGGCACTGCTTGGCTAGTGATGAAAATTGTTGGGAAAAAATGGATTATAACGAGAAAGTGGGAGCTGAAAATAGGCTCAACAATGCAAGAAGGATAATGGGATGCAATTACAACTTAACTCAAACATGTCCTTTTTCGTAGACTTAGTCCCTTGGGCCTGAAAAAGTATAAAATAATACCTGGGATAACTCTTCTAGCCAATGGTGACTAGAGCATTCATTTTTTGTAAGTAGTGTACTTGGTCCGAAAAAGGGTTAAACTTATACCAAATATACATCCTTTAAAATCCATTTAACGAGTGTGAAAGAGACAAGTTCACTCAAAAATATTAAATTTTTTTTTTTTTTGAAAATATCTTAACTAAGACTCTAGGATGTTTTTCTAAGCAGCATATCATGGGGGAGGCTAGGGCTCCCATGCAGGCCTTCTGTCGAAATCCAACAACTCACTGGTAGTTAACACAAGATTGGGAGAACCCAAAACTTTCCAATCCGAGGAGGATAAAATACTTGAAGACGATCCTTCATCTACAATACATCGACAAACACCCATTATATGGAAGGGTGCAGAAGAAGGAAGGCAAAGTTCTACAAGATTGTTCCAATCAAAGAAAACCATCCTAGGCCTTGGAGGGTGTGTATTTCGATAGAGTGGAATGATCACTTGTTCAGAAGGTACAAAAATAGAAATGCTAAGGACATGGTTGAACAATCTGATGGTTAGATGAGGCAATGTCGATTGACAACCAACGTATTGCATGGATTACAACATTTCCATCAACAAGGGAAGACACACTACCCTTTCTCAAGGATAAGACTCACGAGAAAGAACTAGCAGAAATCATAAAGGAAAAATATGGAAAGCATAGAGGAGTGCATAGATTGGACATATAGATAATCAATGATGATTATGTCAAGTTTATGATGTAGGTTCTGGATTGCAAGTTTCTCAAGAAGTGTTGTATATATTAGGTGCCAGTAGGAGTAATAGCAGCAACATATAAGTGTGTAGCAAAAGTGCAGATGAAATGGGAAACAATTTTGGTGAACCAGTTCTTATACAACTATAGGGAAGAACAGGAGAAAAGAATGGAATTCCATTATTCTTGGTTACTGATTTTAATTTCATTACTTCCTTGGAGGGAGATGGAATCAACCCAGTTTCTAGAAGATATGTAGCAACCGTTCTTGGCAATAAGATATGTTTCTTTGTGGCATATCGCGCACAAGAATAGGAAAATTAATAACAATATCTCCTTTTAAATATATCGAGAGACAATATGATAATGCATTGAGGACACACCACGAATTATACCTCCAATAGTTGAAGCATACAAATAAATCACGTGATTCAAGGTAGGGCCACACCACATGTATATTCAAGAAAATAAGAATCCATATCAACAATGGTTTTCGACTAGCTATAGACTGACATAACAAGATGTCAACCAGATTGTCAATGACTAGGAAGTAGAGTGGAAAACCCCAGTGACAAAAACAATGCAAAAGGTGACACAACAACTAGAGAAGGATCAAGAAGAAGAATATGAACATGAATAACAAGGGAATGGTGTAGGTGACACTAAAACAACACCACACACTGGATTTAAAGAGCATCTGAAAGAGCAATCATTCCATAAACATAATAAGAGGAAATATTCAAAGGAAGAAACTATGTATACCTTAATTGAGGATGAATTGAAGAAGATAGGAGATTAGGTGAAAGAATTAACTGAAGAAACATTTCTATGAGCTACATAGAAATAGGAGGAAATGCACATGATTTTGCAAGTGCATACAACTCCATCGCACCATATTTTTGAATCAACTAGGATAATGCTAGTCCAAACAATAGAAGAATAACAGATAGATAGCACAACAAAGACAACAGATTCATGACCAAAAACATCACAACCACCATCATCATTAGTAGAGCATTGGATCATGAAGATATCAACAAGGGCCATATAGTTCCCCATGATAGCAATGCATGAGCGTGCACAAGAATTAAGCCATATTGACTTAGTTTTATCACAGTTCCTAATGAACGTGTTACACAACTTGCAAAAAAGTGTTACACAAGAGATCTAGTTGTGTGAAGATTCAACTTATATGGACTTGGCCAAAGTAAATGCAAACAATGATGCACTAGATGCAGAGTATAGTAAACTCATTCTAGAATGGGACGAGGCCATGTAGAATACAACAAGGTTACAACATGAAGTGCATGAGGCATACAACAAGTGTCCAACAATACCAATAGAAGTAGATACAACCTTGGAAGAGAAAGTAACAAATATAAGCGAATCCATTTAGGCATTTCGTGCAAATATAATATATATGGAAGCTCGTACAACTCCAAGTACCGCACCATAGGATAGGGAGCAACAAGACAAGACAACCATGACGACCATGGAGAGAATTAGGAGATTGGATGAGGAATGCACAAAGATAAATGAAGAGAGTACACAAGTGTGGACTCAATTGATGGAGGATGTAGAATTACAAGAATTAGAATAGAGGTTAGAGAATGCACAAGAGAAGGCGCAAAAATTCAAATAAATAATGAGAACTCTGACATTAGCAGAACAAATGACTGCAATAGTTGAGAATAAGAAGTTATACCTTGAGATCAACCAGATATGAGTTAAAAAACATACTCTCATGCAGAATATTGAGCCTCTACAGGAGGATGTCTTTCGAGTGACAAAATAAATTGTAGCTGCACAAGGCATAGTGAAGCAAGTAGTTAAAGATAGTACAAAAAATCTGAAGACCCCCATTACCGTGCAGACATCAGAGGGGATTTTGACTCAAGAATCAAAAGCAAAGAAGAAGGTCACAACCACAAATGGAACTTTTGAGAAGTTTGTTGCGACATGGAAGGGAGTGCAACAGAAGACGTGAGTGGATTGGGATGAGCCATAGGTGAGTGTTGGGGGCCTATTGGGACAAGATTTTGGGACCTGTTTTGGGCTCTATGCAGTGCGTGCAAAAGAAGCAAAGTTAGTTGGCATACTTTTGGGACCAACATGCGCAAAGGAAAGAATACCATTGAAGCCATTAGGCATTTTGGGTCCATTGATATACGCTAAGACCTGTTGTAATTGTATAAATATGTAAGGGTTTTGGGTAGAGTAGTAAAGAGATAGCAGAAAATATAGCAAATAAGTATGTATGAATGTATGCGAGATATGGAGGAGTGGAGAGAGACAAAGATAGAGAGAGAGATAGGAGAACGAAAATGGGATGATGTATGAGTGAAATGCACATATTTTGTGAGATTATTTTTTAATAATATAATAAGAAGCCAACCATTGTGGACATAGCCCATCTTGGGTGAACCACGTTAAATATGGTGTCTATGTGTCATGATGGTTTTTTTTTTGTTTATTGTGCAAATATGATATATGTTTTTTATTATGAATATGTTACATGTTATTATGTTTCTATGCACATGATACAAGGTATAATGAACTAATGTTAAGTGTAATGGTTATTATAACTTCCTCCCATACCTTCATCACTACGAAAACCTAGTTCATGTAGTCCCCATAGATACCTCGAATGATACTTCACCTACTTGTGGGTGATGCAGAAAGGGTCGGTATCTGAGGGTTTTTTGGTGAAGTCATGTTAAACCTGGTTTTTCCCACTATGCGCCAATAATTTCCCCCTTGTATAACTGATTTTTAGACTACAACCTCTTTGTTTATATGAGAGAGAACTAAGAGAATTATATTGCTAGTGTTGTGTATGGGTTGAACAGGAAGGTATCCAAATGATTAGATAGGTAAATGGGGAATATTTTGGATAATGTGTTAAAGTGTGGGATATACCTTCCAACGCATGTGGTGGAATACGTTTTATAACCCTAAATTGCTCCATACATGCATACCTGACACTTGGACCTCTTACTTGCTATTTTTTCCAAGCCATCACTGAGTTGATCTTCTTAAAAACTCATTTTTTGAATATGTATGTGCCTTGCACTAATACTGCCCATGTACATACACTTGTTGCACCATTACAGACTATGTATGTATTCTAGATGCACCATTACAACCCATGTATACTTGCAAAAGTTGCAAAAATTAAAAAGTTGCAAGGAATTCATTGAGATTACGAAATATTGGGTAGTTTCCCAACTAATCCATCATTCATAGCCCGCCACCAACCGAATAACCATCCTTTTGTCATATAAAAGGAGGTGTTGGGGTCTCATTCTACATCTATAAATAAGAATAGTGAAACTCTTCCAGTTTCACATCCCCTCCTTGCCCGAAGCATTTGCAGCCATTTTGTGAGAATTACCTCTGAACTCCCCATTTTGACCTTTTTCCTCCATCATAAACCCATTCCATTTCCCTAGAAGAAGTTTGAGAGGAGAAAGATACATGGAGGTACACTTGGTTCTTGGTGAAGAGGATCCCGGACCAGGTTTGAGGAGCAGTAGCCGACTTTGGTTGTAAGTAATCATTGTATTATCAATAAAAGAAGTACTTTTCTTGTCCCAGAACATGATGTGTCGAATGTTTGCATTTGATTTATGTTTTTATTCTAAGATCTAACCCTTATTTATGTATGAAATGTATGTTTGTAGTTTTCTGTTTATCTATTTGTGAATGTAGGTCAGCCTTGGGAGGAGGGTTGCAGTCAGCGAAGCTATCAAGTGTGAGAGGATCTACATCGGACGCGGAGTAAAGGTACAATTACCGGATCCTTCTCATTTTATTTTTCTTGCATAATTCTTGGGTATATTTGGGGTATTTATAGAATTAGGAGACTTTTAAACGGTTATTGATATGCCTACATTGTAAACCCTGATGTATCCATAGGGGGATTTTTCCCACTAGCATAACTGGCGACCATATTGGGGAAGCCTCTAGAGTTTTAGGGGATTTTTTTGGGTTGTTTGATTGGTTTTATACCTTTTGAGTTTCTTGTTGATTTTTCTTAGTCTTTAGGGGATTATGGTCACCTGTTGGTGTCATACCAATTCTCCCTACCCTGTCAGTCAGTCTTTTTCATTTTGTTTTTTCAAGAAATACGGAGGTGTAAGCGGCCTTCTTTGGGTCAACACGTGTACATACACTCCATGCTTTATAGACAGCCCATGTACATACCCAGGATGCTTAAGCATTAGTAGCGTACCTTTGTCAAAAAACTATTTTTAAGAAGAGGCATTCAACCTATTCCTTGATTGAAGTTTTACTTCTCGAGGTTTCTTGACTGACTCCAGTGTCTCTGTTTTTACAGTCAAAGACTGGGTTAGATGTCATTTTTCTTAACTTTTTAAATATTTCTTGTGTTTACTTCGAAAGGGTTTTAGGCGAGTCTTTGAGACTTTGATCAGCCTGTTTGGTGTCTTTAGTGACTCCCTGCGATCCACAATGGGCTAGAGGTTAGTTTCAATCTTGTCTTGTTTTTCACTTTTTCCCCTTTCACTTTCTTTAAAGAAAAAGAAAAAGAATTTATTTCAAGTTTCTTGTTTGAAGCATTTTAAAAAAAACATAGAAAAAGTTTTCCATTTCTTAGTCTGGTAAAATAATTAGGGTTAGTTATCTTACTTGTTAGGAAAAAGAGTTCATTTTTTAAGTTCTTTAACTGATTTTATAGAAGTTAAGTATCTCGTAGTCGAGTGAAATTTCGTTTTAGTTGAAGATATTGAAAATAGTAATTATCAAAAGTTGGTTTAAAGAGTTAGTTGCAAATATTTATTGTTAACTAGAAGTAATTTTTCTTTCAGTTTCGTTTATTTCTCCTTCTTCGTCTCCCATACACATCACTAGTTTCACTGCCATTTCATTGAGTTAAAACAAGCCATTTAAAATGAATGATAATTAAAATCAATTAGACTTTATGTTTGTAGGGTCAATCAACTAGTTTAGGCTAGAGCCTTGAATTAGGTTGGAGAGGAAACTCTTCAAGGCTTATAAACAAACATTGGAGTCAGATCTAGGGAGTGTAAAAAGTCGAGTGATGTGAAAGTTATTCGGGACCCCCTCTAACATAGGGGTTAAACACGAGGTCGTGTGAGGAAAGGTAGAGGAGATAACCCCTCCAAAGATGGACCAAGCATAGTGGGGAACGCATATTTACGACTTATCGTGGGATATTGTTGGTTGAATTTGCCTACAGAGCTTCATGGATCTCGAATCCATTCGATGTCCTCAGTTGTCTTCCGGACCACTTGATTTTGATACCGTCAGTAGGTTTCATACTTGTTTTCCTTCTCATTGCGATCCACCCGACTGTTGACTATACCTGCCTAGTGATTGTTTACGAGATGACAACTTAGTTCCTTGATTCTAGGGACTTACACGGGTGACTGTGAGGGTATACCACGGTACTTAGGGAAGATGTCGGGACACGCTTTGTAGAGTATACACAGAGGGTGCTTCCATGTTCGATTTGCACTTACGTCGGTAAGTTTCTCTAGTGTTGGCTGGTGTAACTGTTCTTCCAACTAGATAGTGTTTTCCTTGGTTTATCTTGTAGGAACTTTTCTAGTATGTGTTGTTTTTCAAACGTTAGTAAAATCCTTACTGTGTCATTGATATTTTCACAAAGTGGAAGATCAAGAGCTCCACTGGTCATGAAGGCTTCAGGGCCTGCCACTAATTACTTTGGAGCCACCATCGCCATCGTTATGGTGAAGAATTGACCAACAAGGGTCATTTGAAGTGACCGAGCCACAGGAAACTGTGCCCAAACTAGCTCTGAGAGGAGAACACTCGAATCCAAAGGAACCTATTGTTTCTGACCTTAGAGAGGAATCTCTCAGGCCATCCAACACTCTGATTACTGACTTGTTAGCACCACTATTGATACAATTTGTCCCTCGAAGGGTAACACTGCATGAGCACCAAATAGTTTTGCAATCAGTTATGGAAGAAAATGTTGCTACTTCATTAGGGAGTCCTCAGACTCCCTCAACGGTTGCCGCCACTCAGGGCATTCTGCCTCCTAACCCACCTTCGTTGGTTCGAAACAAAATGGTCTTGACCACCTCTACTTTGGGTAGTGGTTTGATCCCATCATCGGAGACGACCACTGCTCCGTTCACACAAAGTGAAACAGGCCCTCCATTCTCATATGGGATTCCCGACTTTGATACGAACTCCATCCTTACCTACTCCACCCTACAGACCATGGGTCTGGGGACAGGGAGATCGAACGCTTTCTTTAAAGCGTCCATGGGGGGAACCTCAACCTCCTATAACGATATCCCTTACGGTGGGGATCATATGCCTCCTCCATCCCCCTCGCTCAGCGGTGCTTTCTAGCCACCCATCGAGCCAAACACGAACTACACCCTGTTTGGAGCAGGCAGTCTAGGAACTTCTTCTTACACCATGCCAGTGGGATCCATTTTTTTCTCTTTGTTCGACATGTTTGGTAATAATTCTTTTTCATCGACTGTCATCTCAGCCAGGGGAAACCCTGGTTTTGGACAACAGAATCATGTGCAGGGTACTATTCCTACATAGTGGGAAAACAAAAGAGTTTTATAATCATAAGGACTTTGGAATCCTTAGTAGGGATCAGTTCCCTTGTCAGGGATTCCAATTGGGGGAAACCCCTTCCATGGTCAATGGAACCCCAGGGAAGGCTCTGTACCTATGCCCATCAAATCGACAGGGGGGAACCTTTTCAAGAATATTTGGAACACAACACAGGGAGCAATCCTTGCCCAAACCTCGATGTCCAATTATGTGAATCAACCAATTATGTCCCAACAAATGTAGTATCCATACGCTAGTCAAGGCCATGGTGTTTA
>SNQJ01S0040263.1:105358-117134 GCA_010110895.2 Picea sitchensis
GGAGTGTTTTCATAGGAGGAGGCAATAATGAGAGCACAACAACTCGAACTGATATACTCTCAATCTGGCTTACTCTATGATATTTTTCCATATGTGCCACGGTTCATCCTTGACAAGGCCAGACACAAGTCTGGACCATATGTCAATGGTATAGTTGGTTCAACACAAGAAAATCCCACTGATCAGCTGTCAAATCAATTGAAACAATTGTTGATACAACAGACAACGACCGTCTAGAACTTCAGTTCGTCTACTCCCCCTACCCAAATGTCGAACGTACACAGTGTGCAGTTGATGAAACCAAAGGCAAACCAACAGCCTGACAGAAAGAAAAAACAACAAAACAAGAAGGTTAAGGGGGATAAGAAACCCAAAAACAATGATGGTGGGGGAAACACACAGAAGAGAAAGTTAAAGTATCCATGTAACCTTTTCATGAAGGACCATCTGACTCACCTGTGCCCTCGGCTTGAAGAGGCCCAGAAGTTGTTGGTGCAAAAGCAGCCTGTTGTGTTAAAAAACCCATTTCCACATGGGAAAAATATGACTCAATCCTCTACGGGCGTGGATGGGGGTAGTTAGGGACCCCCTCCGTCTTCTAGTAATCCCTTTACTATGAATGTTTATATGATGAAAGATGACACTTACATAGAAACTAGAGCACGTGACTATGGAATGCTAGAATCTGCCGAAAAGGGTAAAGAGGCCACAAACCCACCTGTTCCTCCCTGGATTGAGAAGATGATGGGAGAAATAATGACATGCATCCCAAAAGGGGCGTTCCAGAAAGCCTCCCATAACCCGAACACGAGGGTTGCCCATAATTTCTCTGTGGTGGAGGATTTGTCACAAACCCCTTATGCGATGTCTGCTTTGGAGGTCCTCCAGAGATGCCCTTTACAGAGAAAAGATCTGTTGTCCACTTTGGGCTCTGCTGAGACTTGTAATCCGGGAAGGATCATGCTTGATACGACTGACTTGAAACCTCGTCTCCCTTACCATGTTGCATTTCATATAGTAGTGGCTCACCCCACAAAATATTTTATTTGGAATATTTTCAGCACGGTGGTTGATGAGGGCACCTTGACTTGCATGATGTCATTGGCATGTTGGAAGGCCATTGGCCAACCCATTTTGTCTCCGTCACCTAATATGCTTACTGCTTTCGATGGTCATTCTTTCAGACCACATGGAATCATCTCTTCTTTCCCCATAGAGTTATGAGGGAAGACCGTGTGTTTCTAAGTTGAAGTGTTTGATGCGCCTCTTGACTACAACCTACTGTTAGGAAGGAGTTGGACTTATGCAATGCATGCAGTGATTGCCAAAATTTTTCAGGTCTTGTTGTTTCCACATGAGGGTTGAATCGTAAGCATTTACTAGTTGTCCTTCTAAAGGCCTGACCCTTCATTGGGGGCATCCATGGTCCCGATGATTGATAACCCTCAGCCCAGCGTCATCAACTTAGGGGTTGGTTTGTGCCCACCTCTCATCGGTACTTTCGATTACCCTCCTCCTTCTAGCGATGTCAAGTTCATATCGGTTGTCCCTGACCAGCCTAGGGATGAAATTTTTCAAGTGTCGTCGTTCCGAACAAGTTACTTTAATGATCTGTGGACTCTTCCTTCCATCATCTTTGATGGAAGGGACATGACATCCTAGCATGGCCATTCCCTTGTCCATGGTAGAATCTGCGTACAGTATTGTCCAACAAGCTTCAGTCGACCCCTATCTGACTCTTGCACAGGATTTAGATCCATATCTCGAGCCTATTTTGGCTCAAGGTTCCCTCGCCAATACAAATTCTTTAGACTTGGTCTTTCCCTTTGATGAGGTGATTATAGAGGCATTGACGATCTCCATCAAAGATCTTATTTTCTCCCAGAGTTAAGAAGAATAGAGGTAGGTGAATTCATGTTGACTATGACTGGAGATAGGTCTTGTCCTGTTAATCTTATGGATACACACATAGTTTATGCCAAGGGTAACATGGAAACTATCACTGAAATGATACCTATTGACATCTCTAGAACCCCTGGCGTTGTGGAGAATGTCTTCGTCAGAGCGGATTTCTCCCCCAAGGAGATTTGGATCTATACAGATTTATTTAAGGAATTATGTGATGTTTTTTCCTGGCCTTATGAGGAAATGTGTTGGCACAGAGGGGCGGACCCATTTTTCAATGCTTCAATAGCGCACCAACAAAACCCTAACTATCATCCCTTTCGACAACACTTGCGAAGAAGATGAAGTCTCACCCAAGGTAGAGGCCGGGGTGGTTGCAGGACTCAAGTGTCTGCAACCTAGCTAGGACACAGATCTGTGATCAAAGTACTTAACAAAGCACTTATCAGTTAATATTCATCAGTATTTAACTCTTATTCACATCGCAGGTCCAAACCCTAATTACATAACAATGTGGTATTCAACAAGATCTAACACATCCAAGCACTTAGCATATAGAAATAGATCAAATCTAGCATTCATTCACATCACTAAGCACTAAGCTACTATATCATATGCATCTAACATATATCACTGCACTAAGCATAAATCACATCAATAACATAGCATCCGTAATGCACAAGGAAACCACAACATAGGATATACATGGTTCACCCCGGTGTGGGGCTACGTCCACGAACTCTTCTTCTTCTTTATTGTATTCTATCAATATTCTTACATGCACAGAGCCACAGAAACCACTTCACATAGGACAAGAGATCTACGGACACCTCGCCAGATCCTCCTTACTTGAGCTAGGTTCAAGCACAAATCCTTCTTCCAGTCTGCACATAAGCTTCTTACAATCACTTGCACTTAGCTCTACAAGTTCTCAACACACAACATGTACAACTATTCACACTTAGTACAACAAAACACTTAGATCTCTATCACATAGCCCCCCCTACTACATCACCTAGATATATATTTATACTTTACAAAAGGGGCCTAAGCATGGGTAAACCCATGGGCCGACATCCCCATACCTATTACATAAACCCTAAACCCAAAAATCCCTAAAAAGGGATCGAGATCCCACAATCTCCACTTCGTCTTGCGCTCCACCTTCAACCAGCCTGTTGAAGTCCCAAAAAAGGTCAACATGACCAAGGTTCTCCAAAACATGGTCAAAGTGGGGCTATGCCCACGAACTCTTCTTCTTCTTTATTGTATTCTATCAATATTCCCATATAATGAGCCAATGCAGTAAAACCACTTCATACATAGGACAAGAGATCACTTTGACACCGTATCCTCCTCATTTTATTGTGGGTTCAAGCACAAATCCTTCTTCCACCGACATAAGTTTTTACAATCACTTGCACTTAGCTCTACAAGTTTCAACACACAACATGTACAACTATTCACACTTAGTACAACAAAACACTTAGATCTCTATCACATAGCCCCCCCTACTACATCACCTAGATATATACGGTACTTTTACAGAAAGGCCTAAGTATGGGTAAACCATGGGCCGACATCCTCATACCTATTACATAAACCCTAAACCCAAAATCCTGTAAAGGGATCGAGATCCCACAATTCCACTTCGCCTATGCCTTCCACCTTCAACCAAAATTAAGTCCAAAAAAAGGTCAACATGACCAAGGTTCTCAAAACTTGGTCATACAATAAGCCCCTAACACTCACTGGGACGATCCCGAAATACACCGGGATCTAGGTAGCTTCAGCTCTCAAAGGGCTCATCTAGCTTTCAGCTTCATTGACCTACCGCTTCAGCCAAAGACTCTCAACTTAACTCCCCTATCAATTTTCTTGGTCACCCGTCCTTCCAAGCATTGTTCTACCATAGTGACCACTTGTTCCAAAGCTCACACCTTCATCCTTAAATATCCTCAAAGGGCCACCATCCTCCACTGACTGGAGTCGCTAAGTCACTTCCATGACTTTGCATTGATGGAATGGACCTATTGCTGAACCATGCGTTGTTTCCTGGGATTGTTTCATCCTCTCGACCACTAACAAAGTCTTAAAATGTGCTTGTATGAATGTTGCTTATTGCTTTTCCTCCTAGAGATATGACTCCAAAGGTGTCCTTAGTTCAGGGTCCGCTGCAAGGGGCTCATATTTCTATGCACTTCAACTTTTGAGTTGTTTGCATTCTAAGGCCAATACCTTAATTATTTTGACTGCTCTCCGGGTAGTTTCTTCCCTATGATCCCACACTTCCTGTGGAGTTCTTGGAAATACTTGTAACTCTAGTTCTTCTACTCTGAGCATCCTACTCTCTGTTGGAGCTACTGAATGGCTTCAGCAAGCTTCACCACTTGACTTTCCACTGGGTCTTCTTCCATATGTTCTAAGCCCGTCACAGACTGTTCTCTAGTGACTGCTTCTTTAACTCTAATCTGCTCCACAAGCAACTTTTCTTTCTCCTTCTAGATCTATGCACTATCCTCTACGAACTTGGCTTGAAAGTCATCTTTTTATTGTTGTGCAACTCAATGCTGCTCTAGGGCTTCCTCTTGTGCTTGCTTCAATGTATTTGTGGCTTGTTCTCTTTCCTCTTAGGAACGATGAAGTCAATCTTTGGTCGCATATGTTATTCTACGTAGCAGAGTAGGCTCATCTCCCAACTTTGTTCCTTCTGGTGATGGTGGTGCAATTGACACTACGTGGCTGGAGTAGAGGGCTTGTTGTACCCCTTTCATCTCTGCTTCAATCCGATCATACATGGTTTCCTATTTTTATTCCTTGCATTGTAAAATATCCTCTAAAGTATATGTTACAACGACGATGATGAGGTCAGTGTCATCCACCATGAGCATAGCCTCCAGTTTTGTCTTACTAGCTTTGGACTTCTTCTGTGATGAAGATTTCATGGGGGAAACCTTCATTTTCTTGGAGATCTCAGCCTCATCAAGGGGGTCCCTAGGCATTGTTACTTCTCCCTATGTTTTCTTATCTTCTTCCCCTTTTTCCTCTTCTTTGTCTACTTCATCACCTCCTCCCCCTCCAAGTGAATCTGAAGCAGTTTCTTCTGATGCATTGTTCAGATCCTGCACCTCTTCCTTCTTCTTCCTTTTGCTACTGTTGGNTGTTTTCTTATCTTCTTCCCCTTTTTCCTCTTCTTTGTCTACTTCATCACCTCCTCCCCCTCCAAGTGAATCTGAAGCAGTTTCTTCTGATGCATTGTTCAGATCCTGCACCTCTTCCTTCTTCTTCCTTTTGCTACTGTTGGGTGCATAATACTCTTTGTGAGTGACCACGGGAATTCCAATGAGGCTGGGGTCGGACAGTTATGCCTGGTCGACTATTATAAGGAACTCTATGGGCCATTCCTTAGTTATTTCTTCCATGTCCTCCTCTGTGAGCTTATAATAAGATTGGAGCTATTCTTTATGTTCGTCTACGCATGCAGTGATATAAATAAAATTCCTATATGTGCATAACTTTGCAAGGGGCATGAACCTGTGCAGAGTATTCAATGTCATATGAGGGAAAGACTCAATAGCCCTCTTCAACTGCAGGTAATAGGTGTGGAACACCGTGTTTGACTGTCATTGTTTTGCCCTATCACTTGAATACCAGAGCATGGTCGGGGATGATTTTAAGGATGGAAATTTATTTTAAAATATAGAAACCTTAACGAATCTTAGTAATCCTTAATATGCCAACTATAAATGTTTGGAGATTTTTTTGTAAAAATATTCAAATTTCTAAGTATTTTATATAGTTTGTATAAAATTTTGGCAATTTTTAAGGTAAAATAATTTTATCCTATAGAATTTGGGCAAATCATTTTTAGAGTAGCGAATATGTTTTTGGGAAAAACCATGGAAAATTATCCCATGAGTGAAATTTAGCCACTAAAATCATCCTTGAGCTACATGGTGAACTTCGCAGCTAGTGGTTCGGACAACTCAATATCAGGGAAGGTCGTTCCTTCCAACATCTCCTAAGCAATGAAGGCAATAAGGATCAACAACCAACTGAAATGAAACTCATAGCCCTGATCCTAAGCTTCGCGATAGTCTTGTTCTAATTGGTTGACGAGGTACCTCACCTAGTTCATTTGTAGCCCTTCAATGCATTTTCCTACGAGGTCAACAACAAACCCCATGACCTACATGGATCTATTCTTCCCTACTAGCTTAACATCGATCAACTGGTAGGCTAGGTGCACTGCGCCATTCTGGATGGAGGCTACCTTGTAGCCTCGCTTCCCCTTCTCTACATCGCCATAGGTATCTTTGTTTCTCTGCACCAAGGTGTGATCTGTATCCTTCCCTGGATAAAATTATTGAGGGTCTAGTCCTTGCATGCTAAATTCGGTGATCTGATGGATCAGCATCGGATCCATGGTGATGCATCTATCCAGCCACAGATAACTACCATGGAAGCAAGACAACAATATTTTAATGCATGCGTTAACCTCCTAATGCCTTCCAAAGTGGAGTAGCTTCATTACATTCAGGATATTGGACCTCGCGATGTCCATGGTCCTCGACTGGGGGATGATCTTCGACTTCCTCCCCATTGTCTTAGTCAAATACTTATGTGGGGTGATCATGCCATAGTTCTTTCAGTATCCCAAGTTGAAGTCACTAATCTTCAACGTCATAATCTTTCCTAGTTGTGGTCCCACTGCGTGTATCCCCTTCAGAAGGTATGTAATGATCAAAGTGTAGTCGAAGTCCCTCGGGACACTATCACGACTAACCGTGCCATATAGAAGTGGGATATAGTAGGGAAGGATGGATGGGATGAGCTTCGTGTTCGCCAAGTCATCATGATGCTTATTCCATTTCTCTGTCGCAGCTCTAGAGGGTCCAGATCGACGTGCATTCAATGGAGAGGCTTGCACTCCTCTGGTTGATGATGCATGTGCCCCTACAGACATGACCTTCCCAGCCATTAAATCTATTAGAATTTCCTCTACGGACTTTTCCATTACACTGCGCTCACCCGACATACATGCTCAAGATTGGATATCTTAGGTCGGTGAACAAACACTCAATGTAACAGAGAGGGTGGCAAGGTCTCAATAAGAACAATGCGGTAATAGTTAGTTCTCTATGGGCTCGAATAATCACTATTTTCAAAAATTTTCTTGGTGAAACATTCAACGGGATAAATAAGCAATGTTGTAACAGATTCCTCCAATGGACAAGAATGCCTCAATCAATGTGATTCCATCAGTTATGGCATGGTCCCAATGGTCCAATGGTGATCTTTCCAGTCATAACTATGTTTCTATCTGTTCTGGAGTGTTGGTATAACATTCAGGATGCCTCCAACGGTCACATTTCTTCGTCGTGGTGAAGTGCCAATCTTTGTTTTTCTGCTATTCTGATGAAGTTCAAGTTATGCAAACCTTCCTTCTGGGAAGTCCTCTCTAGAATTTCCTGCAATTTTTCTAACTTTTCTTTCTTCTTACTGAGATTTCTGGCTTTCTTCCCTATGATTTGAGTCACTGGGTTCCTATTTCCATTTTTATTCTTATCTTCTCTTAGCATAGTAACTTCGCACTCCTAAGGGTCATTCAAGGGTTCTGAGAGTAATACTTCTTCTCTTTCTGGAGTAGGTTCTCTACTCTCTTGTATTGACAGGTTTTTCAAGTCTTTTTGTGGTCTTTCAAATTCGACATCCAGATTTCTGGTCCTCAGTAGCTTCGACTTGTCCTATTGTTCTTCCAGTAAGTGCGCTATTCTCCTAGCCATGAAATTTCTTAATTCTTGATTTTTTTGTTCTAGATCTTCCTCTTCTTGTTTCCTTCGTATCTGATCTTTCTCAATCCAGGTTTTTCCTAGCAAAATAACAAATGGTGCGTTGTTCTCAACAAACTTAACAACCTCAAATTCTTCCTCTGTCGAAGTGGCATGAGCCCTCATAGGTATCTGGGTAAGTCTTCCACATAGGTTTATCATCTTTCCTTTAAACAATCCTATTCCTCCCAATGAAGGAACCATAGAAGGCTTTCCCAAAATCTCCCAAGTTATTTCTGTCATGATATTCACATGTGTTTGCTCATCCAGAACACAGTCTATGTCAAAGTCTCCTATTCTTGTTTCTATACACTCCTTCTCTTTTAATATCTATGATAAGTTGATGTCTCTGTGATCATTCAGGGTTTCATTCATATGTACTAATACAGTCTCTGATTCTTTCTGGGGTCCTTTCATATCCTTAGTTTCTTGGCCTGTCTCATGGTTTTCTTTTCTCATATTCATCTTTTCAACTTTAGAAATAATTCTAGGGAAATCCAAAACTTCATGGTCCATAGATTTACAACAAAGACAACTAGGACCTCTAACAAGGCATTCCTTAGCAAGATGTCCTGATCTTCTGCAAGTGTAACAAATAGTTAATCCTCTTTTTCTTTTAAATGATCCCTAACCTTTCATGTACTGTGCACTAGGATCAAAATAACCAACCTACAAAAAATTATTTCTAGGATGTTGCATCCATTTGTTAGTCCAAATATTATTTCCATGCATAGGAATGACATATCTTTCACTATTTCTATCAGATCTACTCATATCAAATCTTCTTTATTCTAGCTATGCCCTAGTTTTTAGACTAGGACAAAATCTATCAAACATAACTAGATCCATTCTTTTAAAACAAAAATTTCCACTTATCTTACCTTTCTCAATGCACAAAGATTTAAGAACTTACCTCTTTTCTTCAGATTTGATTTCTTTCTTAGCACAAAGCTTCGCAAGTCAAGTAGAATATTGCACACTAAATTAGCAGATCTACGCATAGAGATTTCTCTTCTCTTCAGTTCCCAGCAATCATAGTTTCAAGTCCTGACAACAGAACCATTTTTTGGCACAGAGGGGCAGACCCATGGTTCAACGCTTCAACAACGCACCAACAAAACCCTAACTACTGACCCTTTCAACAACACCTGCGAAGAAGATGAAGTCTCACCCGAGGTAGAGGCAGGGGTGGTTGCAGATCTCAAGTGTCTGCAACCTAGTTGGGACATAGATATGTGATCAAAGTACTTAACAGAGAACTTAGAAATTAATATTCATCATTATTTATCTCTTATTCACATCGCAGGTCCAAACCCTAATTACAGAACAATGCAGTATTCAACAAGATCTAACACATCCAAGCACTTAGAATATAGAAATAGATCAGATCTAGCATTCATTCACATCACTAATCACTAAGCTACTATATCAGATGCATTTAATATATATCACTGCACTAAGCATAAATCATATCAATAACATAAAAACCATAATGCACAAAGCAACCACAACACAGGATATACGTGGTTCACCCCAGTGTGGGGCTACATCCACCAACTCTTCTTCTTCTTTATTGTCTTCTGTCAATCTTCTTACATGCAAAAAGTCACAAAACCCACTCCGCATAGGACAGAAGATCTGTGCGCACCTCGCCAGATCCTCCTTCCCTAAGCTAGGTTCAAGAACTAATCAAAATCTAGACCAGGGGTCAAATTTTAGCTCAGAAATCAAAGTTCTCATAATTTCTGCAAAATGAATGAGTGCCTAGCCCTCGTCGTCATGAACCCAATGCAACTCATTTGGGTTCAAACGGACATCGGATGAGAGAGATATCGCGATCTGTTCGAATCGCCAAACAGGTAAAAAAATTGTGTTGATTGTACAGTTTGTACAGTCCATACAGGTTTATATGGAAAAGGTCATATGATGATGTGGCATATGATGTATGTCCATACACTGATGTGGAATATGATGATGTGGTAGTTTTGGATTGATAGATGAGGGCGAATGGTGTTTCGACATGTGGCAGTTTTTGGTTAGTGGTTTGGTGCCACGTGGCCCAGTCGTAAGCTGTCACGTGGAACCCTACTATTGGTTTGGGTGTTGGCTAAAAAGTTATGGAGTCCACCGGAATCGAACCCTGGACCTCCTCCCACTGTGAAACGCTTTGGCAATGGCCGCCCGACCGGTGCGCCATTCTTTGTTCCTTGTTATATGTATGGGTTTGTATTTATTTGAAGTGAACTGAAGTGTGATATGGTGCGCGACTAGGCTGGGGCTTAGCCCCAACCCCCAGTCACATACATTTATACATATGACCACCAGCGCATGGATACGGAGTTTGGTGTGCACCCGGTCGCATACACTTAAATCATATGACCACAGTTAAAAACACGCGTGGGTTTACATATTTCAAATGGTCAAGCCCCCGTTCACATAAACCATTACATATGACCTTTCCACAAAGCACGCAGGGAGTTGGGTTGGTTTCAACGGTTGTACAAAATAGCCCGCCACTTGTCACTTGTTCATTTTCTTTGGGACTTAGCTCTTTTAAGCATGGTCATATGGACCCATGTGCCCACGAGTTTGACAATTAGGGGCTGGCGCACCCATAACCGTCCTACAGTTTGCACGGTTATGTAGTTGTGCATGTGTGCTAGGTTTTATCATGAATTTGGAGTGTGTTCCTGGTTAGAACACCCAGAGGTGCGTTTTGGCAAACCAGAGACAACAAGCTTAAAGGAAGAGAATGGAAGGAGGCCTATCTTCTTCATTTTTTGGCAGAATGAGGTGTCATAAAAACCCAGCCAGGGGTTTTTGGACATTCTGAATCCATTGGCACTATTTTCATAGTCATTTGAAGACTTATTTTGCAGGTTTTTAACCATTGAAGTTTCAGGAAGCTTCAGGGAGCTTGAAGCCCTCATTGTTTGAGGTCTTGCTCAGATGAGCCTATGTTTCTTTTATGTGATTGAATAATCATTTTTGATTAATTATTATGCTCTAAACACTTTGGGATAGGTTTCAGATCCATTTGAGGACTTTTTACAGGTTCTTTTTCCAAAGAGAAGCTCGGGGAGGCTTAAGGACACATGTAGAAGAGGTCATGCCCGGATGAGCCATGATTCGTTTTCAGAGTTCTATTAGTCATTTTTGGGGTTTTAATGTATTCTGATCCCAATGGTATAGTTATAATTTCCATTGGAGTTGAGCATATTCTTGTAAAAGAATCTTTGAAAAATTAATCTCAGAGAGCCAAGTCCATTGATGGAGGCTCAAGGAGATGTAGCCCAGAGAGGGGTGAACTCCTTTATCCTCTTGTTATTGTTGTGAGTTTGATGGTTTATTTGTTTCAAGTTTTGTTGTTGTGTATTTATTTAAAGTACATATTTAACCATTTAAAAGAACACATCCTCACACATGAACATTTAAAAGAAGAAGCATAAACTTGGCACATAATCTATCTTGCATATTTTAACACATGGAGCAAGGTCATGTAAAGTTTTATTTTAATGAAGTAGAGGGTGTTTGCATAGCATTACAAGTTAGCCCACTATTTTTATATCAGGTGGTATCAGAGCTTATTTTGTTTTTCTCATGTGATTGCCATTGATAGCTTGATATTTAGCTGTTGGTATTATTTTGCAAGTTTTGTGTTGAAGTTTGATATCTTGCAAAGATGGAGGAAGCTTCAAACATTGATAGTTCTCATACATCTTCATTATCTAAGTCCTCTGACAAAGAGATGTTGAAGGAGTTGCTAACCATGAAATATATGGTGCAAGAGATGTGGGAAGAAAGAAGAGAGAGCATTGACCTTCAAGAGTAGTTGATGGCCATGAAGGAGGAGAAAGACCAGCTTCTTGAAAAGTTGCATGAGATGGAGATTCAACTCCATGAGGAAAAAGAAACCCTTACCAAGTACATGCATGAATATAAGGTACGTAATGTTAGTTTATCTTCAAATTCCTCTCAAGATGAATGTTTTGGTGTTTTTGAAAATCACACAAGAGGAATAGGGTCCAAGTTATTGTTAA
>SNQJ01S0040264.1:13196-24254 GCA_010110895.2 Picea sitchensis
AAAAAAATTATAATGTTTATTACAATGCTTTGAAATTAAAGGAGTTTCTCCATAGGATTGGGATTGTGGCTTCCGCGGGCCATAAAGAAAGCATATACAAGAATATAGAACATAGAAGGAATAAAGTGGGAAGATATCGAACAATATAATCTGGAAAGAATACAAAGAGAAAGTTATCAAGATTCAGTTATACTTTTATATTCAAAGAAGAAGAATAACTGGATCAAAATTGATAAATAAAGAAGCATGTGATCAACATGGACTTACTATGATGGTATCTCTCCCCTTCATTTTCTTGTTGTTGGTTGCGGTTTGATTACTGATCATAACTGCCTCTATTGGAATTTCAGAGATCTTGGTGATTGCGTTGTTCAACCATTCTTGGATAAAGTACCTTAATAGAGCAATAGTTACTTCTTGTTTTATTTTAACATTAAACAACTCCTTTTCAATTTCCCAAAGATCAACAGATAAATTTTGTAATATATTTTCAATATCTTCATTTTTATTTTTGGACTCAACAAGCCCGCTATCAATGCCATCATGTGTAAATTCAATCATATTATTAAAATTTTCATCCAATGTCCTCTTTAATTTTTCAATTTTCTCTTTGAAATGTTGTCAAGTCATGATCATAGAATTTGAAAGATATTTAGGGTCCGAGACTTCAATGGTGGTTCTAGCGATATCCAAATCAAGGATTTTTTAATATGCTTCATTCATACTTCTTGATAAGTCACTCAGTTGGGTTATTGGACCCTTTAACACATTAATTATTTCCATCTAGCAGGATTTTAATTGTTTGATGCGGCTCGGAGAAGGTAGATTTTACTGATTTCTTGTTTTCTCTGTCATTGTTGAAACTTTCATTGTAAACATCACAACCCTATATGTGTAGAGCCCTTCATCATTTTTCAAATCTAAGTTTAAATATTCCTTGGTATTCTGAATTCTTAAACTGAGAGAAGAAAAACCCTTTGCCATATCCCACAACTCTACAATCAATGACATCCTTTTCTTAATATTTTGTTCAACAAAAATTTGGGTGGAAATGATTAAATTGGAAATTCCTTTGACCCTTGCACTTGGCTCTTTATTTTCTTGAAGACCTTTTCCAGGACAAATCATAACAACGAGACAAGCTAGAATAGGTGGAGGCATGAGGGTTGGCTCCAATTCTTTAATTCTTTCTTTCAACCGGGCATTCTCTTCTTTCGTGTGTGTAATTGAAATGTCAAGTGAATCCCCTATAACTTTATGAATAGATGATAATTTGGAAGGTAACATATCTTGAGTATCAATGGTATACCATAGCTTCCCTCTCTTACTCTTTGTAGTTCTCTCAAAAACTAATTTCTTAGACTCTTTATCAAAATATGCATTTTATATAGCGAACGTTTCCTCTTAAGAAAATTTATCATCCTAGATCATGAGTGCGGAAATATTTTTTACATTTTCTCGAGATGATACTTCTACATCTCGGAAAGTAATATTTTAAATATCTACATCCAAATCCATGTTATATAATAACAATTCATCTTCTAGAGAATGTGTTTCATCCCCCTCCTACTATGAATTAGTCCTTTTTATTTTGACTTTTAATTTATGGGGATTCTCCAGGTTCCCTTTAGGAGGGTTCCTCTCTTCATCATATCCTGAGTTATTACTATGCATTTTTATTGTGTGGGATGTCCTTGGCTAAGGATTTGGCTTTCAGAAGGCACTTCTTCAAGAGACAACTGGTGACTAGAAATTTTCTCAATCAAGGGTTTACCTCTTTCTTTATGGTCCTATGTAGTTCTTATAACAGTCTATATATCTCCAGAATCTTTGTTGGCTTCTTGGTTATTTGGATTGTGGATGTCATTTTCTTCTTCTCTGTTGACGTATGAATTTAAAAGTGTAGGGTTGAGCCCAACTAAAATAAAATTATTATTAAAAAGATGATTAGGGTAGAAACCCTTGATTTCCTCTACAAGTATCAAGTCATAATGATTGAAACAAACAACATATTTGTCTATTTTGGAAATTCATCAGAGAATAATTTCACCAACTTTCCACGAGAGAGGTATGAACTGATTTTTCCTTTTTTCAGAGAAAGTATGGAACCATAATTTATATTTCCTAGTTATATTAGTTGTAAATAAATTATTAGATATATAGTAAGGAAGGAAAATAGGTTTTTTGATAGAGAAGAAAACCCTGATGACATTGCAATCTTCCATTTTCTCAAGAACCCATTTCCCCTTCAGAAAAGTTTGTTTTTCCAATGATATCCATGAAGTGTCTTCACCAAATAATAACTTCTTGAATTTAGACACAAAGCATGAATACACCTCATAAAAATGATGGTTGAATATCTGCCTCCATAGAGCTTGGTACCACATGGTCACATGGTCCACCTTTATTTTAACTCTCTGGTAAATTTTTAAACCCTCAAAGGTATGAGAATATGTGTAGAAAATATTAAATAAGACGACATATAAAACCTTTTATCAATATTTAAATTAGTCAACTTTGTAGTGATTTCATTTGAAATAATCTCTTCCCGGTCAAAGATAGCATTTTCATGAACCAAAAAATGCAATATATATAATGTCAGTCGGGGAATTGTTTATGTAGAGTCTTGGCCAACAATTCAAGTAAATAACCAGGAAATTTATTTATAAGTATTATTTAAAGAACTTACCTGAATTTTGGATATATCTTCAGGAATTGACGCATGGTCATGCAAATATTCTTGAAGAAGCTATATTTCGTTGTTCTTTATTTTTAGGAAATTTCTAGCTTCCTCCCCTTTATAGGCCAGGTTCGGCACTAGAAATTTCAACATTTCTCTAAATATTGAAGGAGCCAGTGTGATAGGAGAACTACTCTGCAATGCGATGACCCTTTTGTTTTGGATAAGATTACAAATGCACCAGGTTACTATATCCTTGTATTCAAAGACTTTTGGAACACATCCCACGAGAACTTTTCCTGAGGTCCGCACTTTGTTGTCTTCTTTATCCAACAATTTTGAATAATACTAGTAGGAGTGGGACCAATGATAATTCTGATATTCCCTAGCGAAGAGGTTCAAAGTATCCCCATAAAATGATTGTTTTCATATGGTTTTCTTTGCGGAGCTCACTAGATATTTTTGAAATATTATTTTGCACAGTGAAATGCACCTGAGTTAGATTCATTTTTACGGAAACATTAACTCAAAATCAATATTACTAACCTTGATATTAGAATCATTAAATAACAACCACTTCAACAATAAATTTAGTAGTTGGGTCCATAGGGATAACAATAAATGTGACAATGAAAAATGTGAAGGGACAAGTAATGGCAGAGAACTGAGGTTGAAGACTAGTATGAAAAGGAAGATCCACAAGTCTGAATGTATGAAATGGCTAAGTGTTGGAAAGTGTCGGGTGAATAGTGGAGAGAGTGGAGGTGCATTATATAGGTCCACAAATCTGAAAGTACAAAATTCCAAGGTGCAAAAGTATTCTAAGTGTTGGACGGACTTGTACATGGGTGAACATAAGATAATACAAGTGTGAGAGTCCATGAGTTTGAAAGTCCGTGAACGTGAAAAATGACTAAGTATGGTAGTACCAAGAAAGGGGAAAAGAAGGGAAAAGGAAAGTATAGAAGGGGGAAAAGAAGAGGTAATAAAAGAAGCAGAAAAAATAGAATACAGGGGGGGAAGCACAAAAAGTGTCACACTTATGGTTGCCTTTGTAGAGGGTGTGTTGCACCTACATTTTCAATGCATATTTTTTCCAAGCCCATTCATTGTCATTAATTAATTACTAATACAAAACCGTGGGTACTCCCTATTAGTGAATCGATTAGCTTGGGAGGCAATATGACAAGGACACTTGAAGCTAGAGGTACACAGTGTGCCATATGCAAAGAAATAAAGGGACACTGCATGGGTGTACACACCTTGACAAGTGGGGACATTTATATCATGTGAATTTGGTTTTGCAGGTCTTTGATTTTTTGGCAGAATATTTTAATTTCTATCAAGACCTCTTTGGGTGAGAATTTGGAAGGTTCATAATCAAAATTTTATATGTTTCTAGCCACAAGCCTCTAGGCCTTCGTCCCCTTCTTCCCATGAAGTGAGGGACAACCCCTTCTTGGGTTAGTACACTCAAAAACCCCAAAAGGTGAGGAGATGAGGGGATGAAGTGTGGAAGGTGGTAAGTATGGTCATGAATGGCACAATGACTCTTTAAAAGGACCTTAAAGTAGAATACCTATCCCTAAGGGTAACCCACTTACTAGGGTGCAATTTCAACCACCAAGATGAAATAGGGCAAAGAGCATAATCTCCAAGCAAATGTCACATAATCAAAAGTAGTAATCGATGTAACAAACTCAAATGCCTCAAATATTGAAATGACACTCATCATAATACCTATCGTGTACCTCTTGGAACAAGACCCAATGCCTTCTGAAGGCCAGTTTATGTGGTGGATACCGTCATGATCAACTTGGAGTTATGTTGGTGAGGTGGATATCCATCTGTGCAAGTGGGCACTGATAGTCAAGTTATCTATTGGTACTCCAAGTATGCAATCTGTGGGCCTAGAGACATCATCTCCTTAGTTATGCCACAAAATGGGGATAACATATGCCTCCTACTTGGGGACATGTGCTCATCATATATTTCACGAGAAATGCAACATCTCTTGTTAGACATGTTCCTACACTTGAAACAAAACACTATAAAGTCTAGGGTGGTTCTATCACCCTTCGTCCATATATATAAAAGCCAGAAATGAAAACTAATCTAGAAAAGAAAATTTTAGCATTTTTTCAAAAATTTATAAACTATGCATGAAATCAATATGCAAGTAGATAAAAATGAAATATGAAATACATATAAACTAACATGAGCAATCAAGATGCAAATGCAAGGAAAGCAAGATGACCCGCCTACTTACCTGGGGTCTGGGCCCTCAAGAGGTCAAGTGTTTCCTTGGAAATAATGTTTGAGGAGAGATCCATTCAATGGTAGTGGCATCCTTGTCCCTTCTGTCATGGATAAGTAAAAAGAGTTTGGCCCAGATATATCCTCTATTTTGTAGTTCCCCAACCAAAGACTGTCAAACTTTTGATGCAATCCAGGTTTTTCTCTCCTCTTGTCCCACATTAAGACCTGGCCCCCTTTCTTGAAATCTCTTTCACTTTCACCTTTTATTGATTCTTTTCCATTTGATAAAAGGTGATTCTTCGAGTTTCATCTAATTCCATGAGTTGATCAATTCGCCCCTGCAATGCTTCTTTATCTGTAACAAATTGTTGGGTTATTTGTAGTGTTGGAAACTTGATATTTATAGGTAAGCGTGCTTCTAACCCATAAACTAACTCAAAAGGGGTTTTTTTGATGGAGGTATTGGTAGTTGTGTGGTCTTCCCACAAGGCATACTTAATTTTTCTATCCCAACTTGTCTTGTTTTCCCCACTAATTTTCTTCACAATATTCATGATGTTTTTGATGTTGGATTATGTTGATATGTTTCCTTGAGGATAATAATTTGAGTAGTGTTATAAAACAATCCCATACTTAAAATAAAACTGATTGATTTCCATCAAACTAAAATATATGGCGTTATCCGTGGTTATTTTGGTAGGAACACCGAATCTAGTGATAATTGTTTCCTCAAGGAACTTCATCACAACCTCTTATGTTGCTTTCTTTGTTGGGACAACTTCCACTCATCTAGTAAAGTAGTCATTGGTGGTCAAAACCCATCAATACCCATTACTATAGTTTTCCTTGAACTCACCAACTAAATCCATTCCCCATTGTTGAAAGGGTGCTTCTACGACCACTATATTAAGGGGAAGGACAGTGAAGCATTGCTTGCCGGTAAAGAATTGACACAGTTGAAAGGATATGATGTATCAATGCATGTTAGAGAAAATAGTGGGACAATAATATCCTTCCCTTAAAATATTATGCGAAATTGTGTGAGTTGCAAAATGGCCTCCACAATACCCTGAATGAAGGTCAGCCATCAACTTGTCAACTTCTTCCTTATTCGCACAACTAAGGATCACCCCATCAAGTTTCCTCCACTGAAGATCGTGCTCTATTAGGAAGTAATTCATAGCTTTGAGCCTTAGGGATCTACTCTTATTATATACCAAACGATCAAGGCAAGTGAGGTTCTTCAAGTAATAAATGGCATCTGAATAGCAGTCATTGTTATCAATTTCACTTATGATAATGTTGATTTGTTCCTTCTCTCCTACCTCGATGGCTTCTTGATTTTTTTTTATCAACATCTTAGCCAATACTTTCCCTTTAATTATCTTGGTTGGTTTGATCTCCAAATAGTATTCTTGTATCTATGAAACTCATTTTCCTCTTGATCCAAGGCAATATTGCTGTGAAAAAATATCTTTTATAGCAGGGTAAGTGATGCAGGATTTGATCTTGTTGTATCCCACATAACTCTAAAAGTGTTTGAGAGACTTGACTAGAGCATAAGATTATTTTTATTTAATGGCGTAGTTCAACTTTGAGTATCTAAGATTATTTCTCATGAGATAAATTGGTTTTTCATCCCCTTGATTATTCTTTTGTAACAGAACTCCTGCAATGGTGTCCTTTGAAGTGAAAGAAAATATGATGAAATACATAGCAGAATTTAGACTAACCAAAATTGGTGAGATAGTTATTCCCTCCTTGATACATTGGAAGGATAACTTACCTTCATTGTCCCATTCGAAATGGGAGTCCTTCTTTAACAATATATTAATGGTTTTAACGATCTCAACAAAGTTTAGAATGAACCTCCTTACGAAGTTAATTTGGCTAAAGAAAGATTGCAAGGATTTCTTGTCTTTAGGGAGAGGGATATTCTTGATCACTTCGACCATGGTAGGGTCTATTGTGATTCTGCCTTTAGAAATGATATGACCTAACAAATTTCCTTTTTCAACCCCAAAAATTGATTACTTAGGGTTGAGAGAAATTACATATTCCATGCATCTCTAGAAAATTGTTCTTAAGTGTTGGATGTGTTGTTCCCTCTTTTTGGGATAGTGGTTAGATAATCCTAATAGATATCTATAAGTTTCCCTATCAAATCCATAAAATCATAATCCATGGGGTGTTAGAAGGTAACCCCTATGTTGGTTAGTTCAAAGGGAATTCTCAAATAATTATAAGTTTCCCAAGTGGTGGTGAAAGTAGTTTTTAGTTGGTCATCCTCCTTTACCAACACCTGATTATATCCTGAGAATCCATCAAGCATGGACATCATTTCTACTCTAGTGAGGCTTTGCAAAAGATACTCCGTGTTTGGTAGATGATAATTGTCCTTAAGTGAAGCCTGGTTTAAATTTCTGAAATCAACGCATATCCTAATCTCGCCAATCAGTTTCCTTACAATGATTGGATTAGACACCCAAGATGAGTATCTGATAGGATCAATTATTCCTGCCTCAACCATCTTTTGCAACCCCCTTTGGACCTGCGGGTCAACTTTTGGTTTCATCTTCCTGAGATTTTGTCTGAAAGGTTTCATACCTTCTATAATGGGAATAGTTTTTTGTGTCACGTCCTCTCGGTAGGCCTTCAAAACTTCATAAAACCAAGTGAAAACATCATTAAATTCCCTTATGAGGGAAACCATATTCTCCATTTCATCGGGCATTATTTCTTTTCCAAACTTGATCATTTTTTGGGATTCTTTTGTGCCAATATAGAATTCAATGATCTCATGATCGATTTTTATTAACGACCTCCCATTATACATGCCATTTTGATCAAAATGGTTCTCTAAGGGGACGATACATTTAGTTAAGGGGGCATCAACTAAATCAACGATCTCAATATTTCCATTTTTCTACCAATAGGTTTATCTAGGCTTCCGAGAATTCACCTTGATTCTGAAGAAAATGAAAAATCTGGCTTTCATTGTCAAAAAACTACCAATGTTCCAAGTTATCAGGTAGTGAGGGATTGCAAATTCCTTCCACCTTATAGAGACTGATTTCCTTGAAAAGTTGCAGGTTGGAAGCAGAAACAACAAGGTTGTCTGCCAAATGATTATCTTCCCCTGAGTTGGATTCAATTGAAAATTTCTCAAACTTCTTCATGGAATCACATATGGAATCTATGTATTGTTTCAACCTCGGGTTTTTAGCAACGGATTTATTGTTAACTTTCGAAACGATTAAGTCGGAGTCCCCTCTCATGTGCACAGACTTGATGTTCATATCAATGACAAGATTCATGCATGTTATCGTGCAGTTTGTATTTTAGGTTACAAGACTAAAGGATAGGGGTCAAACTGGCGTAACAGGAACCTCCCCACCCAATGTCACCTCGATGGGGGGCTCTTTCTGTTTAGGGAGGTTATCCCAGGGGAGACGTCCCCAGTAACCTGGGATTTGAAGAGGCAAAGAGTAAAATGTCAAAGGTTAAGGTTATCCCTCCTCGCAGGTTACCACCAGTATCATATAATCTGGCTAATCAGCCAATAAAGAAGTGAATTCCCTATTGAGAACACCTGTCCAGAAAAAGACAATAACAACACTATATGTATATTTGAAGATTATAAATTCAAAGGTTTAGTACTTCTTAATTATCTGATTTCATTCAATAAGCAAACTAACAGATAAGATGAGGTCAATGTTTTACTAATTAGCCAATGAAAAATCACCAATTCATCAATATCTATCATAGAATGACCAAGCCAACAATATTATCAATCAAACATAGCTCAATAAAGGCCTGACGTCATCATTAATTGTTGAGTTAGAGGGCTTGTTACATCAGGTATGACGTTAGCCCTAGTTAGTGGCGTTAGGGTTAGTTAGGGTTTCAAAAATTAAAATTTTTAAAAGATGAATTTGAACACTTCAAGCTCAATGTTGGAAAGAATATCAGTGCCTTAGAGTTAATGGAGTCAAAGTAAGGGCAAAAGATCTCAGGAGGATTTAAAATTTAAAGACTAGAAAGTTAGTTTCTATGGTGCTGCAATGGCAGGGCTCTAGAATCAAAACCCTAAGGGAAGGAGGCCCATTACGGTGTTTCTTAAGAAAGGCCTCATGCTACTTCCTCTTTCTCGAAATACTCTTGGCAAAATGGCTAGCTTCAAAGTACAAATCTAAGGGAGAAAAGTGTTGCAGGAGCAAGGCTTCTCGAACCCTAAAAGGTTAAAACCCTAGGTGTAGAGTTAACTAGACCTAGGATGTCTCCTTTCTTCAACCTATAATTTTAATGCTAACTCAGAAAAGGGAGGATAAGTGTAGCAATGGCTAGGATATATCTTCCTTTATCAATGGCTAAAATTGTTTCTCAAGCATGGGGACATATAGCAATGACCTACTAGTGTGCTTGCTAACTAGGGTTTCAAGATTCAGCAATATAATAGCAATATAATAGCAAATGTAAGAAATTAAGCCTACAACCATTTAAATTAAGAAGTTTTGTATGAAAAATTCACTTACATATCATGAAGAATGCATAATCAAACCCTAGTTGCAAACCTTCCATGAGAGAAACACCATAAATGCCAAGAGAAATCCTCCAATAAGAGTTGTGCCTCACTTCCAACACCAAAAATACCAAGACAAATGCTAAAAGATAATCTCTCACAAGAGAGTGAGTTTTTTTCTATTCAAAATGAGGAAAAACGTCCTCTATTTATACCAATCCACGACCTTTGAATTAAAATTTAGGTCATTAAAACAGCCGACAGGGCTGACTATAAAATTTACACTATTTTTACATTAACTGCTAGAAGAATGTCATAATATGAGCAAAAAGAGGGACGTCAAGCCCTTATGAGCGAGACGTTGGCCCTTTTTGGGCATATCCAGCATCCAGAGGCCAAAAGTTGGCCTTTCTAGGGCTCCTCCAAGCTACTACATGTGCCAAACAACCTCATCACACTGCCACACACTTAGAATAATGTCATGCTTTCCTAGGTGACGTCCTATCCATCAAAGGCAAATGTTCCATAAGCAGTGGGTGATTCCCCCTAGGGCGGGCTCTGCCAAAGTGTCCTGGTGGAACGTCCTTTTGTCTTCTCGTGCAAAGGTTCATCATAACATTGTCCTGTCTCTGCCATCCCAACAACCATCTGATGGGATCTTCAGCCCCATGGAGGTCCGAGCTAATCATATCCCCATGTGTACCGGTCCACGGGTACCTGTCTGTCGGGTATGGTCCTGTACATCAAAACTTCGCCCTCCATGGGCTCATTAGTCCTCGGGATCATAGAAATGTCTATCATATTTCATCATTAAATTTATCTAATACATGCATAAAACCCATAACATATCCTTTAAGAGCTCAAAGACATTACACTAATCTACTATACAAAGTTGAAGAAACAAACAAAATAACCTATTGGGCCATTATCCATAAGAAAAGGAAAGTTTCCACAGAAGATCATTCAAGCCATGTTCATGAAGTGATATGGTCTAGGGATGTCTAGTCATAGTGAAGACCAGGGGTAGGTGTTGTCCGTGGGTGCCTTTGTAGGAGGTGAGATGTACTCGTCATGGATGCACTTTTTCCAAGCCCATTTATTTCCTTTATTCTTTATTTATTGCTTTTTCTTCCTTTCTTCTTCAAGGTCTAACCAGAGGACACTGCCTTGGCATGGTGACCAGAGCTGACAGTGTTACCCACTGGTATTTTTGTAGAAATGATAAGGCTGGCTTGTGATGAGACCCCCTTTCCCTTGGCCATGCAACCAAAGGTCATTGCCCTGGCGTGGTGACCAAATAATGGCAATGTCATACTGCTAGATACCTATGAACATAATAGGTCGGCTCGTGATGAGACCTCCCATCCTCTTGGTTAGGTCTTGTTTTTTTTATTTTCTTTGGGTCCCTTTTGTTTCTTATCGAGAGGCCTTTTATTGCCTTCTAGGGAATCCCTGGGCGAAGAATCTCTAGGTTTTATCGTATGGATTTTATCTTTTACCAGTTGCTTTTACCCCCTAGGCCTTTAGCCCCTTCTTCCCACAGGACAAAGTGTAACCCTCAAAGGTCATCCTAATGGTCGGACTAGGGGAATGGGAT
>SNQJ01S0040264.1:51656-62483 GCA_010110895.2 Picea sitchensis
ATTAGGTCTTCTTACATCTACCTTATTCTATTTTATTGAAAGGTCTTATTAATATTGACCTTTATTACATCCGAATACATTGATCTACCTATGTGTGGGTTAGGACCTTAACAGTGCCTAGTCCCGGTGATGACTTGCTACTGTCTTTGTCAATATATTTTCCAATACCTTGTTTGTGATTTCTACTTGCCCGTTCACCTGGGGGTGATAGGGGGTTGTCACTCTATTCTTGACTCCATATTTATGCATCAACTTTCCTATCATGTGAGATGTGAACTGTGATCCTCCATCCAACACAATTTCCCATGGAGTACCATATCGGGCAAAAATTTCTTTAAAAATAAATTCTGCCACTACTTGTTCTATTTCTCTTGTGACCACTCTCACTTCCACCCATTTAGTTACATAATCAGTGCAGACCAGGATGTAAGCTTTCTAATGAGAAGGTGGGTTGAAGGTTCCAACAAAATCAATGGCCCATTTCTCAAATGGTTCAAGGACTATCTAGGGTTGTAGAGGCATTTCATCTGCTTTTCCAGGTTGTCCCATTCGTTGGTAGCTATCATACCTTTGGACATAGTCTCTGGCATCATGAAAGATGGAGGGCCAATAATATCCCATTTGTATCACTTTGTGACCTGTTCTTTTATCTACAAAATGTCCTCCATAGGGTCCATCATGTGCAACCTTCAATATCTCATAGATATTATCTTCTGCCATACAATGCCAAATCTGTTGGTCATCCCCTGTATGAAAGAGATATCCTGCCATCCATGAATATCGGGTACTCTGGTGAATAATCTTCCTTTTCTCTTTATATGACAGATGTCAAGGTACCTTCCCTGAAGCAAGATAATTAGAAACATTTTCATACCACAGAGTGTTAGCAGATACTACAAAAATATGTTCATCTGGGAAATTATCTTCAATTGGTGTATCCTTACCCTCATGTTCTATCATAGATAAGAAATCTGCAACCACATTGTCCTTCCCTGGTTTATCTACTATCGTGATATCAAATTCCTGTAGTAGAAAGAGCCATCTTGTGATATGACCAGAGGTAACAGGTTTATTCATTAAATACCTTATAGTTGCATGATCAGTATGCACAAAGGTAGCATACCCGGTAATGTACTGCCAGAATTTGTTGATGGCGTAAATGACAGCAAGGAATTCTTTCTCAGTCACTGTGTAGTTTAATTCAGCTAGAGCCAAATTCTTACTAACATGGTAAATTGCGTATGGTATTTTGTCCTCTTGCTGTCCTAATACTACACCAACCGTTGTTTGGGAAGCATCTGTATGAATATGGAAAGGATTGGAGTGCTACAGACCAATTCCTTAATTCTCATAAAGGCTGCATCACATTCCTCTGTCCACACAAAATCTGAATCTTTTGTTAGCAATTGAAAAAGTGGATGTGCTATCTTAGCAAAATTTTCTATAAAATGCTTGTAATAGCCAACACAACCAATAAAACTGCGTACTTGCGTGGGCATTTTGGGTGTTGGGAAATGTTGAATTACGTTTGTCTTTGCTAGGTCCATTCAAATTCCTTCAACTGAGAGAAAATGTCGCAGAAAAATTCCTTCTTCCATCATCATATGACATTTTTCCATATTCAACGAGACACGTGCTTGTATACACCTTTCGAGAACTTTTTCTAAATTTTTCAGCCCTTCAAGAAATGAATCCCCATATGGAGTAAAGTCATCCATGTAGATTTCAACAATGTTATCTATCAAATCAGAGAATATTCCCAAAATTTCCCTCTGGAATGTTGCAGGAGCATTACAGAGGCCAAAAGGAAGGACCCGGTATGCGAATGTTCCCTAGGGGCATGTGAAAGTGGTTTTATCCTGATCTTCAGGAGCTATCTGAATCTGGTTATACCCACTAAACCCATCTAGGAAGGAAAAAAACATTTTTCCAGCCAATGTGTCTAGAACTTGATCAATGAATGGTAAAGGGAAATGTTCTTTCTGCATTGCCTTATTTCATTCTCTATAATCCACGCATATTTTCCATTTACCACTTTTCTTACGGACCATTACTAATGGAGAGACCCATTGGCTATATAAGATGGGGTAAATAAAACCTACGTCTAGTAATTTCTGAAGTTCTTCTTTCACGATATTTTTCAGTGCGGGGTTCATCCTTCTCTGAGGTTGTCTCACAGGATGGAAATTCTCCTTAATATATATATGATGGGTGCATGAATTAGTAGGGATCCCCTTCATATATGTATAATCTCAGGCAAAGGCCTCTTTTTGTTTCCGAAGGACATCCACAAGTTGCTTCTTCTGAGGTTCTGATAGGGCTAGATTAATATTCAGGGTTTTTCCTAGTTCTAGTTCTACTGGAACACTTTCACTGGGTGCATCAACAGGTAGCTTCTCTAATCCTTCTGTTGTTTCAATTGTTTCCTGAGTCTCACAGCGTAAGACAGATTCTAGGAATTTTTTATTTGTTTCAGAAATGGAGCAAGGGTCGTCCATAAAAGAGGTAATTACATCATCTTCCGATTCTATTTTCAACTGAAGGGCTTGTTCAATAGTGAGAACTAGCCTCAATTCCTCATTTTCTATTTTAGACTCTTTCCCAGGTAAATTTTTCTTGCTTCCTGCTAGTTTTATGGATGGGTTTGGTTCTGTAAGTGGGTATAACACTAAGTTCTTAATGTTGTGCCCATTAGAAATAACCATGTGCCCTGATTGGCACCCAATGTAAGCATCTACAGTAGCCATCCATGGTCTACCCAAGATCAAAGGATGGCTGCCCACCAAATATTTTGTCTGTAAGACCAAAAAATCTATGGGATAGTGCCATGAATCTACTGAAATTGTTACATCTTCCAACTTTCCTAAAGGTTTGACTGTGGATCAGTCTGCCAATTCCAATACTGTAGGTGTATGTTTCAAGTTACGAAGACCTAATGTATACATGGTTTCAGTGGTGATGACGTTGATGGAAGCACCAAGGTCTACCAACACATTTGGAATCTGTACCCCATTAATTTGTACTGTCAGAATTGGGTTCCCCAGATCTCCATACTTTTCAGGCATTGACTTTCCCGTCATGAAATCCGATAATTTTCCCATAACATGAATGGTAAGGGGGTATTTGGATTTCTTTGCAAATTTCTTTGAACAGTATTCCCTAAGAGTCTTTGCATATATTGGCACATCCTTCATCGCTTGTAAGAAGGGAATTTTAACAAATAAATTTTGCAGTTCTCCTAATAAATAAAATTCAATTTGAAGGCTTGATTTACTCAAAGTTAGTCTCTCTGGGTAAGGTGGTTCATATTGATGTTGTTTTACAGGAGATGCCTGATTTCTATCAGTCTGTTTTGGCTCTTTACTAATTGGTTCTGATTCCTTACCTTCACTATCGAGTCGTTCTATGGTAACTAGAGGAGGTTGAGCATCAACTGTTCGCCATTATCGTAGATTCATTTCATACAACTCTGTAGTGGAAATGTTATATGAAGGTAGGTTAAGAATTTCACTTTGATGAACTCCCTTACTATTAGGATTCGGATCAGGTTGGATTGAGAGCTGAGGATGGGAAGGTTTGTTACCTGGAGGCACATTAGAGGGCAGTTGGAGTTGTTGCTATGGCATCAATTGAGGAAATTGTCTAGGAGGGGATCCTCGCCAAGTTGGAGCCCATGAGGAGCTTGAAATGGTTTGAGGGTTCCACTGCTGCCACGGTGGAAACTGGTATTGTGGCCACATGGGAAGATAGGGCATGGATTGAGGATTCATATTAGAATTATTGAAATACTGAGATGGATATGAGTACATACCTTGATTTCCCATTGGTGGTTGAGGTTTCCATGGCTTTCTAGACCCCATGAGGTACAGTTGCTCCATGCCTTTCCTCGTTCCTTGAAATACTACTTTCAGGCCTGGCAGGGAGGGGCATGAGCTTGTTGCATGATTTAACTCACAGATTGCACATTCCTCTATGGAGTTCAATGGATATTCCCTCTCTGGATGCTTCTTTCTACACGTCCGGCAGAATATTTCCATAGTCCTCTCCAATTCCAGTTGCTTTTCCTTTACTTGCAACGTATCCATCTGTGCTAACATGGTGTTGAGGATATCTATCCTCAGATTGTCTAGCAGGTTTCCAATTTCTGCTTTCATAACACGTCTACCAGACCCTTTTACTGAGTGAATTCCTTGTCTGTTTATTGCAAGTCCTCTTGAGCACTAAATTCATAACTCGTAGATACCTTCAAAGCTTTCCTTAGAGATGTCTCATTTTCCCACAATGTTCAATAGCTCCATTGAATCCTCACGGAAATATTGGAAGAGGATATTTTTAGAATTTCCTTATCCATGTCAGAGTGACCTGACCTCTGTAAGGTGTACTTGAATTGTTCCACACAATATTCCAAACTCTCGTCTTCTTTTTGTGTGAACTTGAAAATTTCTTCCTTAATGTTCCTGGATTTACAGTAATCCTGGTATTTTTCCAGAAAAGTTGTCCACATATCATCCCATGTGGAAATAGTTCTTCCTACAAGGCGCATGAACCATCACAGAGCTGTCCCTTTTAATATAGGAGGAAAATTTTTTAACTTTTGGGCTTCCGTCGTGTAATCATACCCTCGGCATACTATGTCGAATTCAAATAGAAATGTGTTGGGATCTTCTGAAACAATCCCATGAAAGTTTGGTAAGGTTGCTAATGGAATAGGCTTAGTGGGTGCACCAACTCCCAGGTTTCCAATTGGAAACTCGATAGTAGAGGTTGTGGGAGCCATAAAAATCTTCCAATAATCACTGGGTATTTCACCAGACTCTATAGGAGATGGCTGAGGCTTCCTTACCCCTTTGATCCGAGTTGCTTTAAAAGCACTTTCCCGGTCCCTTGGTGATGCAAATGATCCTTCAATCCCTTCTTCTGCGTTCTGATGACTTGATCCCTCTGCTACAACCTTCTCTCTCTTACTGGAGTGGTCTGACTCTATCAAGGCTCTGCTTGCGACCTCTTACCCCTCTGTCGTTAGCATAATATTTCCTTGTTCAGGTATGCCACTAGATGTTTCTTCAACTTCTAGAGGGACCTGTTGTATTGTGTCACCCAAGAATGTTGTAGACATCACTGGTTGATCTATTGATTGTCCCTCAGACTTTACTCTCCATGCCCTTGGTCTCATAGCTACGCGAGATGATTTTTCTGATTCAGCCTTTTCTATAATCTATTGGATGAAGGAATTTCTTCCCAAATCTGGTCCTCCCTTCTTTGGGCTTTTCCCTCTGCCCCCGTTATTCGGTTCTTTGTTCATACAAGTGAGGGTTTTGTCATGAACCTACAATGCTTTAGTCTTGAAGTAAGGTTTCAAAGTACCATTCCTTCCCCAAGACAAAAGATCTTATTGAAAAAGCAAGGAAGCTAAAAAAAACAAGAATCTAAGGTTCAGGGCCCAGAGCAGGGCATCAAAGGACTCTTCCCTCCCCTGGACAAGAACAAAACACACCACCGGAAAGACCTAATACCCTTCAAACCTGAAGCAGGGCGTCAAAATATTCCTCCCTCCCCAGGGTAAAAGCTAGGGTTTCAATAAAAACATAAGGTTTTGAAAGAAATAAATCTTAACTCATGATCTGGAGCAGGGCGTCAAAAGACTCCTCCCTCCCCAGGACAAGAGATTGAAAAAAAAAATGAAAAAGAAAAAATAAAAACAAGCAGAAAGATCACCTACACTGAGGACCTGAAGCAGAGTGAGAAAAATCATTCTCTCCCTAGGACGAGAGATTGACCCTCTGGTTGGTCTGGATCATTTTCTTGCACCTTGTTAGCCTCTCTGGCAACAACGCCAAAATTTTGGCGTCTAGGTATGAATGATTTATTCACCCTTTTCCTACATTAATTTATCAATCTGGGTGCGTATCCTTTCAAGGAAACGCACAAGGTATATGCAGGGGCAAGAGTACAATTCATTCTATCCAAGGGTTTACAATTTAAGATTCAAAACATTACTGTCAACTAGATTAACTACAACTTATGAAAGGTACTCATAAGAATCATACGATGTAACAACAAGCATAAGCTAAGAAATAACGTACTGTAATAGAAAGAATACAACTTATAAATAACACGCTGTAACAGCAATCATAAAACTGATAAATAACACACACACACAGGAAGACGCAACACATGATCAGAAGAGCAGACCCAGCTCTCTGATCAGGGTTGCGCTGGTTACAGTAAATATGAAGATAGAAAAATAGGTAATGCTTTATAAATTTGAAAAGGTTATTACAATCTCAATGGGGACATCCCCAGTTACAGGAATAAACTATCTTTTATACATCAAAAGGGAGAACAACTTCTTCCCCAAAAACATGGTAACCGTATCCCCAAAAATATGCATTAGTTGGAATGACACCAGTACCATATAGAAAGGATCAATGAAATGCCCAAGACGGTTTAGGGATCTTCGAATCCAACTACACGGCCTCCTTTTGGCTTGGTTGTTGTTGTTCTCAAAACAATTGAACAACAGATCTGTCGCGGGATGCTGAGGCCTTGATTCCCGTTCTCCAAAAGCTGCAGTCAAATATCGTTTTAGTGCTGTGAATAGGTAAAAATCCGTGACTTCACTTCATTAATAAAATATTCCAAGAGACAGGGTAGGGGTATTTAACTCACAGTTTTAGCACAATAAACATAGGTAAATATGTGTAAAAAGGTCAAAAGGTAATGGAAATGCGACAAAAAGATAGCCCGATTTGGTGCCCAACACCACTGATTTTTCTTTTTCGAGGCAAAACACCTCAAATATTTTTCCAAACATTTGTTGAAAACTTCTATTTGACCATCAGTCTGGGGATGATAAGATGTGCTAAGATGCAATTGGGTGCCTTGTATCTTGAACAGTTCTTGCCAAAAATTGCTTGTGAAATATGGGTCGTGATCAGAAACAATAGAGTGTGGCATGCCATGAAGCTTGAAGACCTAATCCATGAAAATTTGAGCCACTGTGGACGGTGTAAATGGGCGTTGAAGAGCGCAAAAATGAGCATACTTAGAAAGGAGATCAACAACCACCATGATGACTGATTTATTTCCCAATTTGGGTAAGCCTATAATAAAATCCATTGAGATATCCTTCCAAATAGTAGGTGGAATCAGAAGCGGTTGTAGTGTGCCCGAAGATTTGATTGTTTCTCCCTTGTTGCATTGGCACACATCACATTCAGCGACAAAATTATGAATTTCTTGTTTCATACCATCCCAGAAAAAGAATGTTTGACCCTATCATAGGTTTTGGTGAACCTGGAGTGCCCCGCTGTGGGTGTAGCATGAAGCTCAGAAAGTACCATGGATTTAAGATTTGATTGTTTACTTAAATACAAATGACATTTGTATCGAAGCTCATCATGGAGCCAAGAGTACCCTGGGGAAGCTAGAGCATTGGACTGTAATTGTTGGACCAGATGCAAAATTTTGGGATCTTGTAGCCATTCTTGGTGAATGGCTTGGAACCAATCTGGTACAATGAAAGAAAGAGAAAAAAGGGATCCTTCATCTTCATATTTTCAGGAAAGTGCATCTACCACCACATTGTCTTTTCCTTTCATGTAAATGATCTCATAATCATATATAAAGAGCTTAGTCACCTATTTTTGTTTCTCCAGAGAGGAAATGCGTTGTTCCAGAAAATACTTGAGGCTTTGATGGTCTGTCTTAATTTGGAAGCGTTTCCCCAATAGATAAGGGTGCCACAGATCAACGACATGTAGAATAGCTAACATTTCCTTTTCATAGATTGATTTTCCTAGATTTCTTTCATATAGTTGCTTGTTGGTAAAGGCCAAAGGCCGACCCTCTTGCATAAGGACAACACCAATTACTTTCCTTGAGGCATCACATTCCAAGACAAAGGTCTTTGTGAAATCAAGAAGGGCCAGGACTAGAGTGGTGCACATGGCCATATTCAAGGTTTGAAAATCTTGAGCAGCAGCTTGAGTCCAAGTGAAAGAGTTATTTTTTAGGAGAGTAGTGAGAGGTGCTACAATCTTTCCATAATTCTTAACAAACTTTTGATAATAACCTGTTAAGCCCAAAAATCCAAGCAAGATTTTGAGATTCTTTGGGTGAGGCCAGTATTTCTTAGCTTCAATATTTTTTGTATCCACATTGACACCATCCTTGCCAACCAGATGACCCAAGTATTCTACTTTTGAGGCACCAAAAGCACATTTAGACTGTTTCATGAAAAATTGGTCCTGAGAGAGTAGATGGAGAACTCGATCCACATGAGAAAGATGGTCTGTCCAAGTTTTTCTATAGATGAGGATATCATCAAAGAAAACTAAGACAAAATGGCAGAGAAAAGGATGGAAGACATGATTTATGAGAATTTGGAAGGTGGAGGGGGCATTACACAAGCCAAAGGGCATGACCAGAAACTCAAAGTGGCCCTCATGAGTTCTAAAGGAATTCTTTGGAATGTTTGTCTCTTTAATATGTATCTAGTGGTAGCCTAAATGAAGATCAAGTTTACTAAAGAATTGGGCACCACTCAATTCATCCAGGAGGTCATCAATGATAGGAATGGGAAATTTGTCTTTAATGGTAAGTTTGTTGAGGGCACAAAAGTTAGGACACATTCACCAAGAACCTTCTTTCTTTAGGACCATGACCACAAGAGAATAGTAGGGGATCGTACTAGAGAGGATAACACCTGCATTAAGGAGTTCCTGGACCATTTTCTCAATTTCATTTTTTGTGGAAAAGGGGTGACGATACAGATGGATATTGGGAGGAAGGCTTCTAGGTAGAAGGGGAATGGAATGATCATGAACACCATGGGAAGGAGGGAGTCCCTGGGGAGTGGAAAAGACCACTTGATGTTTAGAAAGGATGGCTTGGAGGTCTTGCGGCACCGAGGGTGTCTATGTTGCTTGTATGGCATGGATTTGGGCAATAACATGAGAATGACCTTTTTAGAGCATCTTTTCCATGTGATAGGAACTAATGATATCATATGAACTGGTGGTGATGCCTTGGAACTTATATTAGTGGCCCTCCTGGTCAAATTGCATGGTTAATTACTTAAAATCCATGAGAATGGGACCCAAAGTCCTTAGCCAGTCTGCACCCAACATAATGTCACAACCGCCCATGTTGATAGCAAACATATGATATTTCAGGTGGTATTCACCAATTTGGAGATGCACATTTTCACAATTCCCTCAAAATTTAATGGAGACACCATTGAAAATCATGATTTGGAAATTATTGATGACATGGATGTAGCAATGAGTTTCTTAGGCAATGCAGCGATGAATAAAATTATGGGTTCTTCCACTATCAACCAGAATGATGACCTTCTAATGCTTGATGTAACCAATTAGCCTGAGGGTTTGGGGAGCAGAGAAGCCAGTGAGAGCATTGAGGAAAATGACCGGTTCTACTTCAGGAGATTCTGAGGGAGGGTTTATGCCAGTGGTTTTAGGTGACTCAGACACAAGGGGAGTTTCAACATCCTCTTCTGAAATATCCTCGGAGATGGCCATAAAAATATTTTGTTCCTTACACTTGTGTCTTGGGAAATATTTGTTATCACAATTATAACAAGGGCCTTTGAGTTGGCGTTCAACCATTTCATCCCTGGTCAATTTTTGGATCTTTAGTGGAGCGGAGGGAGTAGTGGGATTTACTGGTTTAGGGCGAGTGATAAAGGAGGGTTTTCATTTTTGAGAAGATACAACTTGTTTTGCTTATTTATCTCTTTTAGTAGCCTCCACCCAACTCTGAGGCTGAGCCATGAGGACATGGGCTCGAATCTCATCCTTGAGGCCACTGATAAAACACTCTTGGAAAAAGGCATTAGACAATCCCTCTGTCCGAAAAGCCAGGCGCTCAAAGGAAACTATAAAGTCTTCCACTGTTCCTAATTGTTTCAACTTTGTCAAATGGCCCAAATGGTTGGTGTCATTTTCAAAGTGTTCATAAAGCTCTGCCACAAAGTGTGTCCAATCTATATACCCTTGAAGGGAAGTTTTTCTTCATTGCCACCATTGCCAACGTTCTTGATCTATATGGAGAAAACCGTATCGGAGTTTGGCCAAGTCATATTTAATGTCATATAAAGAGAAATAATGTTCCATTTGGGTTACCCAACCAGTGGGGTCGGAGCCATCAAATTTGGTCACATCCACTCGTGGAAGGCATAGGTCACGTTGAAAGTGATGGTGTTGAAAGTTCTCGGAATGAGAGGAATGTTCACCTTCAGTTTGTGGGGGGTGAGTCAGAGGAAGGGTTATCTGTAGGGATATGAAGCTTAGTGTAAAGTGAAGAAAAGACAGATTCAATTTGGGTGGTCAGGTTTTGTTTTATTTCCTCCATTGAGGACTACATGGTTGTATTGATGGCGAAAACATTGGTACTGAGTTGTTTCACTTCTTGCTGGGTCTTGGTGAGACTATATTGCAAGGTATTGAAGCAATCTTCCAAGTCTTGGCTATGGGTATGGGCCATGAGGATGAGGGAATCGAAAAGGGGCGGGTGGGGTCAAATTTGTTTCCGAAAAATGATATGTATGAATGTGATAAGGGCGAAGAGATGAATCCAATGGAATAGGTCTCAAATAATGGTGAAAAAATTTCTAGACTCATTTTTTTTTTTTACACCTGCGGAGTTATACTCCGGTCTGAAGAACACTGTCATGATGAAATGCCCAAATTCATAACCAGGAAGAAAAGTGTAGTTACTTGACAACCCGAACACAGTTGCACGACAATAGATCTTGCTTGTTTTGATTTGTTTATGTTGTTGTCCCCAAGGGTTAGGTATTCAAGG
>SNQJ01S0040264.1:69730-111732 GCA_010110895.2 Picea sitchensis
CTAAATCCATTCATAAAACACATGTGGTGGTTGTCTAAAAGGGTAAGAAGTTGTTGTCTAAGTAAATGTAAAATTTTAATGATGTAAAACTAGGATTCCGAGTATGAGAAGAATCACTTGTTGATGTTTTTAAAAATTATACTATAATATAATCTTGGAGCGAATTTCTTATTAAAAAGGTAAATGTAAAATTTCAATGTTGTAAAACCACTGAGTAATTACACATTGGTTTTCAAGTAAAACAGAATGCAAGAAGGTTGATAAGTCACCTAACATTCTAAATACCATACAACTGAATAGAATATGCATTTTTAATCAAATTAAGAATTGTTCTTAAATAAATAAAAAATGAAATGTGTGTTGATCGCAGTCACCAGGAAATCAGAATAAATACCACTCAATAAAAAAAAACGGGTAATCAATTTACGCACTAGCTGTCAGTTAAAAACGAAATGTGTGCAAACCATGGGCAATGTCAGGCACATAGGCGTGTTGTCTTAAAAGAAAAAATCATGCACATACACACAACCCAATGGAACTATAAAATTGTTGTGGTTGAGAACATAATAGTAAAGCCAGTAAATACAATTGCAACGCCATTAAATAAGGTCGTTGTACCTTACTCACCAAGGAATGGAATTATACATAAACGCTACCAAATAGAAGGTAAATATAATTGCTCTTCCATCTGTAAAATCGTAACTGCCAGTAGCTATAATCACAATGCCAAATAATGAAGACATGGTACATTCAACAACAAACAAAATCATATTAATGGAAATTTTGTGGTAATTAACAGAAAAAATGTGGTCATAAAAAGGCTGACTCTAGTGATAAATTGATTTAAACTCAGTGATATAAACACTAAAAATCAGTGATAAAAAAACACATCGATACAAGCTAAAAACGCTGGTCTACACAGTCAAATTCGTAGAGGTAATAAAAATGGAGTGAGGTAATTCGTGGGGAGAATGATCATAGTTTTTCATAGTGAAGAAGGCAAGGTCACTTGCTGGGATTAAAGGCAAAATGCAGAGGTTAACAAGCTTCGGATGGTGTCCTTAATCAAGTGGAAAAGTTTCCAGGAGACAAGCAATGATTGCTGCCCAGAAAAAGGATCGTTGGCTCTACAGTGAAGAATTCACAGGCCAAAAACACCTTCAACAATTTACATAGCAAAAGGGACATTTTTTTGCCAGATTGTATAATTTTGCAGTCCATCATCCAATGTAACTGAATACTAACAACCGATTCTTAATGTACAAACCTTTTCTAACATTAAAATCAAATGGGTAGTAAATTTGTGGGTAGTTAATAGCAGTGGGTTAATTTTCATGGAAGAAAGTTGTCAACAGTCAAGAAGAGCAGAGGTTTAACACAAGAAAAATGCAGAAGGTAAAAGCCATTAAATCACAGGAACGCAGAGTGAAATCCAGAACAGAAGCAAGGAAAAACACACAAAAACCGCCAGGAGAAACATTAAAAAATTAGCCTTAACTAATTTCCAGAAAGGGTATTTAACGCAGGGATCAACGCAGTGGATCAAAGCGGTTCGTTATGGGAATAAAAACCACCTCAGAGGTAATCAATGCAGCGAGGAGAAAGATTCACTCAACCTGGAACAAACAACAAGGTTACACAACTGGCAGGAACATCCTTCGCTCATCATCCACGCACAGACAATAGGGCGTTTAGATCCATAGGTCTATTAACACCAAAGTGATGACCGTAGATCAGGCTCCTGGCTGACTGCTCAGGCGTGGACTGATAAGTTAGGGACTAAGGAAAAAAAAATAACCGCGATCATCACAAATCAATAAACCACAGGACGCTCAATACATGCAGGGGTCGAATCCATGGGAATCAATCAATGACGAGCTTACGGCTATGGGGAAATTATTTAACAACTAAACGCTAAGATCGTCATTTTCTTACCTAAATAAAATACCAAACTAAAAGCATAAATAATACTAAAAATCTACCATGCAGAAATAAAGGAAGTGTACTGTATCCCAGGTAACTCACTCTGAGTTGTTGTCCCATGCGCTCCATGCAGCTCCCGCTTGTCAACCGATGAGACTTCACCGGTACCTCCCATCCAACGCTAGGGGTACTCTTCTTACAGGTTTTAATGAATTTCCCCATTATTAATTTACTAGTTCAGTTTAAATTAGAAAGTTCTTAAATGGTAGATACCTTAAAAAGTTGGACTATCTTCTTTTTCCTAGTGTTTCCCCTTTCTTTTTATGTTTCCCGTTTTTTTCTAGCTTCCTAATTATTTAAGATTTCCCTTTTTCCCCTTTTTAATTAAACTCAAAAAGGCATGTGCAGAAACTTACCCTTTTACCCTTTTTCTTTTGTAATGAATTAAATTTTTAATTAGCATAATAAAGTAAAACAATTATTTCCCCTTTTTAAGTTTTATNCCACCAGCATAATTTAGACCTAGACTTTATTTTCCTAGGCTGGGCGAAATTTTATTACGGGAAAAATTTTGAATCTTCCTTACACATTTTTCATCTTAAATACATCTAGGTTTATTCAATTATTAATAACAATGCGACGTCCTTCAGGACGCACTAGGTGCTCCAAGGGTGCCACTCGCCGCTTTCTATTTCTCTTGCACGACGTGCCCTTTAGGACGCACCACGTGCTCCAAGGGTGTCACTCGCCTCTTGACTGATTTGGTAGATATCACTAAGCCCTAGAGTCAACACTCCGCCAGGTGATCTTGTGGGAGACTAAGGGCCTCTAAGGAATAAGGCCCCTACCTTATTGTGCACCCCTTAGAATCATCATGAGAGACTATCGCAGTCTTCCCTCATAGCATCATGGTCCTCTTGAACTAGGTAATCGTTAACCTACAGTTTGAGTATGGTGGGAGTGCTAGTAAGTTGTGGCAGGGCTACTATCCACACCTCTCCCTCAACATCTCTAGTAGTCATGCATGGCCCCTCTACTCCACATGTGAGTCTGGTCAACAAGCTATCGTCAGCTTGCATCATTAATGAATCATGTCAGAAATATATCCATAATCATATCATCTAATTAGATGCACTAATATCACATATAAAACAATCAAACCCCAATATTTCACTCCCCGACTCAATCCGGAGTCCAAGGGGTTCCATCAATGCCTCTGCATCCTTGAGGTCCAAAATTCTATACACTCAGTAAAACCAAGTCAATAGCACCTGTCTAAGTCAATGCAGCAAAACAACATGTCATCAACCCATAACGCCTCATAATCAAAATCAAAGATTTAATAGTATAATAATCCGGATCACTTGCGAGAAAGTGTCCTCAAGAATAAGTTCACTCAGCATGCACAAGAGCAGGATGTTACAAAAGGGATTCCTAACCAGGATAAAGGCTCATAGACAACAGGAAAGACTTTGTCTTAGGTGCCAACTCAACTAATAGTCTACAGTCCTGCATTCCCCACATGCATGTCCCACCCCAGGAAGTGTGCCCCTTCTCTACTCAACAATCCTTCGGTTGCCCCACCTCCTTTCCAGGCTTCAGAAACAAGCTAGACAAGAAGTCTCAGAGCACTGTGACTGTAGTTCGGCACCTTCAGGAAATCAACTCCCACAATTCTCTCACCTAGAGAGAAATTGCTCACGGGCTTGACAACCTGCTTCTTCGGTCCAACTCCCAAGCTAACCAGATACACCAACACAAAAATGGCTATGGATACAAGTTCAGGTACAGTCATGAAGATACGAAAGGTAGCTCAATGGGTGTGTGCATGCTCATGGATGATTGACTAGATGATTGAATGATGGAAGGAATGATGGGAAGCCTAATGGAAAAGATAGGAAAATGAACTAAGTCCCAACAATATGTATGCATGTCCCCAACTTGACACTTTTCATGTTGGGAGATACTTTGGCCTACTTGTCCCCAACTTTAGAACTTAAGATAAATTAATTATCCATACTTTATATTTAAGAAATATTAATATAATATTCCTTTTCAGATTAAGCTCCCTAGCTTAGCCCCTTTCCTTAACTTAGCCCCTCCATTTCCATAACTAGTGGAGTTTAGTCCCCCATCTCTTTTATCGTGGTTGGTCTACGCACAACGATGTATTTTATATTAATTATGAGACATACAAAAGTAGGTGCACTGGCCTTTAACATCTAGGCTCTCCAGCCTAATCAAAACATAAGCATCCTAGCTTACAATATCTGGCTCACCAACCTATAAAATGTAGCATATACACAAAAGGATCCCTGGCCTCAATATCACGCGCACTCAAGTTGTTGTGCGTGGTATCTAGGAATGTGCACACTTCATCATTCTACTGTGTAGTACATGTGCAGACTATGCCATGAAAGGTGCATACAAAATGATATCAAAACAACTCACTAGCTTAAGTACATTTTCATTTACAATACAATTGGGTGTGTCCTAGGGATATTATATGGTGTGATTGGCACCTTTCATGCTGTGACCCAGTCGGCACACGCCGTTCACGCCAATCCCAAATCTAATAATTATAATGCACAAAATACTCCTACTCCTACTCCTTCCATCGGTAAGACTATCGAGGTTAATTCTATTCAATCCACGCCTACTGGAAATAATCAAAATAAAAAGAAAGGGAAGGGTAAGAATAAGGAGGACAAGAATAATAATCCACAATATAATAAATCCAAAACACAAACTGATGATGAGAAAGATAAATGTAAACCTTGTTACCCCTGCCTTGTTTGTGGTGAAAATCATTACATGAAAGATTGTCCAAGACACATCGAGGTTACTAAGTTCCTCTAAGGAACCGGAAAAACTTCTACACCTATCGTTTTTTCACAACCTTTCCCTTCGCAGTAGCAAGCCCAACTGGTCATTCATGACCAAGCTTCTCCTTCTACCTCATCTTATGTCCTTATGTGTACTGGTGGTTCTAAAAAGAATGAAGTTGCAATAATAACTCGAGCCAAAGACTACTCTCTGTCAAAAGTGAAAGTTGATAATATAACACCTTCATTGGTTCAACCTTCTACCCCAACTTCACCTCCCAATGGTCCTCTTCATCTCAAAAGACTGGGTCTTGATACAGTTCTTTGCCCTCCTCCCAAGGCCATAGTTTGAAATTTTGTGGTCAATCCTCATGCACATGTTGCCCAAAACTACAGTATTGTAGAAGATCTTGCACAAGCACCCTATGCGATGTCAGATCTCAAAGCCCTTCAAAGTTTCCATGCTCAATGGAAGGCATTGTTAAAGTCCATTGGTGGAATTGATCCCACGGACACCAATATGATAATCTTTGACTTGGAAGATCACGTTCCAAGGCTTCCTCCTTAGTTATCTTTTCAGATCCAAGTTGTTGTTGAAAACAAGAATATCTATAGATTTTTTATTGATGAAGGAGCCTTGAATTACGTCATGTCCGTCACTTGTTGGAAAGCCATTGTCTCTCCTACCCTCACTGAATCACACAATACACTTAAAGCCTTCAATGGTATAGGTTTTAAACCCTATGGTGTTCTTCCCTCATTGTCTATTACATTGGAAGGTAAATCGGTTAATGTTGAGGTTGAGGTCTTCGATGCACCTCTTTATTATAACCTTTTAATTGGCCATAGATGTATTGATTCCATGCATCCAGTTGTGTCTACTCTTTTCCATTGGTACATTTCCCCCACTTAGGAAAGGTCATTACTTTTGACCAACTGGCCTTCTTTAATTTTGATTCTCATACTAGCAACGTTCCCTTCATTTTGAAGACACCTCCTGGTTACAAGAATGTTGACGTGGGTCTTCTGAAAGATTCAACTTTGATGGGTACATTTCCAATATCACCACCCAATATTCCCACTCCTTTTTTTTCCTCTATTAACATGATATCCACCACTATTCATGAAACCGCTAAGTCACATGACCCATGGGTAGTACCTAATCGTGGTGACTACCTTAGTTATGGCGACAAGATTCCTTTAAGTCCCGTCGAATCTGCTTATCAAGCCATTCAATCAGAAGCCTCACTCCCCGTCAATCGGAAGCCTCACTCCCCATCCTCTCTGTGATTCATATCCTGATCCATTTTATGAGGTATTTCCTACTAATGAGATGTTCATGTCAGTCATTTCTATGGAAGACACTCCCTGGGATGATGGGAATGATCACTTTGTTCTCTTCCTATAATGTGATATCATAGAGAATTAACAACAGATTCTGACTCTGTCGACCGTTTTTGTTATTTCTTAAGTTCATGAGTCAAAATACGATGTCTTGTATGAAGGGAACTTGAGAAACATTTCACCTATCATCCCTCTCGACATATCCATTAAACCTGGAGTCGTGGAGAATGTTCATGTCAGGGCCTCATGTTCCATTGATGAGGTCCATGTGTATAAATCCCTTTTCCAGGAATTCCACGATGTTTTCACCTAGAGTTACAAAGAAATGCCAAGTATCGATCCGGATATCATTATGCATGATATTAAGACATACCCAGATGATAAACCCGTTCGGCAGAGACTTCGCCCAGTACATCCATGCAAAGTTGTTGCTATCAAAATTGAAGTTGAAAAACTTCTTAAATATGGCTTTGTATATCCAGCCGACTTCTTGGTTTTATTGTATCGATGCATGGGATTCATGTACACCCCTTGAAGGTTGAGGCTATCCTTAATCTACCTCCTCCTTTCACTTTGCGCCAGCTCAAGAGTTTGCAAGGGAAGGAAAAAAAATTATGTTGTTTCATCCCCAATTATGTTGAACCAATGAAAGGATTCACTCGACTACTCAAGAAAGGTTATGATTTTGTATGGGACAATACTACAAACAAATCCTTTGAAGCTTTGAAAATTTCCTTAACCCATACACCATTATTGTTTCCCACTGATTATAACCGAGATTACTTCCTCTACTTAGCTAGTTTGGACTCTACCATTGCCATGGTTTTAGTCCAAGAGTATGATTCGCATGATGAGCATGTGATATACTATTTTATTCGGAGTCTCATGACTACCAAGACCAAATACCTACATGTGGAGAAACTGGCCTTGGTGTCTGTTCAAGTTGTCCAACGTTTTTGTCATTATATCTTGTTGCACAAAACCATTGTTATTTCCAATTCCAAACCTATGCAACATATCCTTACCCAACAATTTCTAGGGGGAAATTACTCCAAATGGATAGTGATTCTCTGGGAGTTCGACTTGGAGTTTGAACACGCTAAGTCTAAGAAATATTTAGTTTTCACCGAATTGATATGTGACCTTCCCTCCACTGAGACAGAAAATGTGGCAGAGGATTCCTTACTTGGCGAATCCCTTTTTTTGATCAGTTTTGATGATGTATGGTACAAAGATATCATTATCTATCTCTGGACTCAAAAATTTTGTCCCAACCTCTCTAGTACAGATCATCATCGCATATGCTATCAAGCTTGACAATACATCATTATCAGTGATACCCTTTATCGCTACGGTATTGAATCCATTTTTCGACGATGTCTCACTTACGATGAAGTTGAGAAAGATTTGGATGACTGTCACTCTGGAGCATGTGGGGGTCATATATCTGGGTATGCCACTTCCCAAAATATCTTACGAGAAGATTATTTCTATCCTTCTTTGTTTAAGGATTGCATTACTGCTATTCAGAAATGCCATGCTTTCCAAACTTATAATAACAAGATAAGATCTCATCCCGCTCCCTTAAATCTTGTAGTTTTCATTGGTCCATTTTCCAAATGGGGCATTGACTTCATGACATGTAACCCTCACTCGACCGGAGGGCATGGATACATCATTGTAGTTGTGGATTATTTCACTAAATGGGTCAAGGCAATGACTACATTTGATAACACCGAGAAAGCTGCATCATTGTTCATATTCAATCATATCATTACTCAATTTGGTATCCCTCAAGCTATCATTATCGATCATGCTAGTCATTTTCATAATTTTATGATGTCTGAACTTACTGAAAATTTGGGTCTTCGCCATGAAAACTCATCCCCTATTATCCACAGGCCAATGGCCAAGTTGAAGAAATCAATAAAGTTCTCATTACTATGCTTCGACGGATGATAGGAATTCATAAGACAAGATGGAACATCATGTTGTTATCAACATTATGGGCCTATCAGACATCCGTTAAATCTTCCATGGGATTTACACCTTTCCAGCTAGTCTATGGTATTGAATTTATCTTGTCGATTGAATGTGAAATAGTAGCTTTGAAACTGGCTATTGAACTTCTCCCCAATACCTCTACCGAAGAAAAGAGTCTTTTGTATTTGATGCAATTAGTTGAAACCCATCACGATGCTGCCTTAGTTATTGAAACTCAGAAGAAACGTGTTAAAGCCCAATACGAAAAAAATGTCAAGCCACGTGTTTTTTCTGAAGGTGATCCGGTTCTTCTTTATGAACAGGATCGTGATTTTCTAGGGGCCAATAAATTTGAGGCCATGTGGCGAGGTATTTACATTGTCAAATGTGTATTGGAGAAGGGAGCTTATGAGCTAGTTGATTATGATGGAATCCCTTTGAGTGAATCTAGAAAATGGATTTACTTAAAGAAGTACTATGCTTAAGTCATTTTTGCATGAGTGCTTGTACTTTTAGTGTATCATATTCTTGTGTTCTTTTTCGTTGTTTGGTTTCAACCTTCAGCTACTTACCTTGCGTTGTTCTTGGTTTCCAGATGTTAGTGTCTTTGCTACCCTACATTGGCTTCGCTGATGGCTCTAGTCGCAGTACTCAGAACTTAGCATCTCCTGCTTAGGAAATTTATACACCTACATATGAATTGATTAGTTTACATGGTGTTTTCCTTGGTTGTGCAACTAACAATATCAAGGAATATAGTGCAGTCATCGAATTATTGACCGATGTTATTTCACTCGGAATCCATCATCTCGTTGTACGACTCGATTCACATTTAGTAGTTCTACAGTTGAGTAATGTTTAATCCATTCAAAGTCCTACATTATTAAGGGTATATTTATGAATTCACCTTTTGGAGCGTCATTTTGATTACATTAAAGCTCAACACATTCCTAGATGTCTAAATACATTAACAGATGGTTTAGCCAATTATGTGTTAGACAGACATTTGAGAAATTTATAAAATCCAATCACACTTTGTATATACACCAAGTAAGCCAGTAGAAGCCTCATATATATATAACGATAAAAGTTTTACAAAAAGTGTTTGTTTGAAGACCAAAATATCAAAAATGTGGATAAAATGGCTTCATATACAAATAGAGCATCAAGGATGATGCTCGCTATAACATGCGAATTCCTGTGCTAATTTACGAAGCAGTCAACCAATGGAAGAAGACACACCCATTGTATGGTGTTGATAATGCCTTGAGATATCATCGATGGAGGCATCCGAGATGTTCATCATAAGCCCCTCTAGGTTCTTCTCTAAGATATGGTAGTCAAAAAAAGCTACTCCTGCTATGTCAACTCTCTCCCCTCGCCTATGGATGGGGTATGAACCTGGAGGTCGGTAAGGTCCCACATTTGCATCATCAAAAGAGCATTCGATTATTCATCGGATAAATAACACATAAAAACATTTCATATTAAATGTCACAAAAACATTATAAAAACAAAATGTACTTCTTACCTATGTCCCCCCATTGGGAACCTTCAAGAATAACCAAGTCTGGATCACCTCGGAAGTCTACACCAACATAGGCATAGTCATCTACCATAATCATATGGGTCCTCAACCAGTCAAAGAAAACATCATTATAGTTGATGATAGGACCAGTCACATGCCATGCCATGAGGTTGACCCACCTCTTCATTCTTGGATCTTGTGGGGCAGGTATACCCCACTCTACCTGCAAGCGTAAAGATGGGACCCTCTCCATGAAGGACACCAAAATCGAATCATATCCAAATTGTTTTAGGTCACCATTCCTACACTTCGTTAATTGTTTTTTCATGCTTCTGAGAACCCCATCACAACAGTTGAAAAATCAGGGCTCCATACATTCCAGCGCATACTGTAAGTAGCTTTGAAGAGCCATATGGGGAGTTGCACTCCCTTCCATGCATGTGATAGTGTAGAGGGAATTCCATAGAGGAAAGTTACAAACATCTGTGATAGAAAATTTTCCTTTATGCTTCTGAGAAAATGTTCACTGATATAGTGATTCGTAGGCTCACGACCTCCCCTGCTACTTGTCAGTGTAACTAGGGACCCACGGTGAGATAAGTTGGTCAAGAAGTAGATATCCTCGATATCTATCATAAGAATATGATCACCCACTCAGAATGCATGTTGGTTCACATCCCACATGTGAACTAAATATTCGAGTAATCTCGACTGGGCCCTCATGCCCTGTATCTTGAAGAATTTTAACAGTCCACACTATCAGAGGGAATTTACTGTTCCCAGCTCAATCCCGAAAATGTAGTCTTCCTCCTCATGCTCTCTCTCTCTCTCGCCATTCCAACATTTTTTATCATGGAAAACCTACAATGGAATATAAAAGAGGGATTAGCATCTTCATCTCTTCCCTGGAAAATTTTTATTGGTAAATACATCTCAAAACACTTTTTGATTTGCACACGTCGCAGGCCTGGGTGTCTGTATAGTGTGGAGTCATTGCAAGCCATCTTAAAGGCCACCTACGACGATTTTGGTTCATTGCAGGGCATGGTATAGGGTCCCTGTGACGACCTTTGCGCACAGGTACCCTTGAAAACGCAACTCAAAAGGTCATTTCTAACCAATGAAAAAAAAAATTGATCCATGAAAAGTTGAAAGAGATGAAAATTACCTTTTTTGCAGAGACCATTCGTTTAATGATCAACTGTGAATTCCCCAATCTGCAGTGAAAAATTGAGGTAAATAGGGGGGTTTGGAACAAAGTTTGGGTGAAATAACAATGTAATAGTAAAATGAAGTTTTTACCCATTTTTATTACTTTTTTACTTTTTCATTTTTATTTTTATATTATTTTATGTATTTCACCTAAACCCTAAATTTTTATATTATGCCTATGTGTATTTCACCTAAACCCTCCTAAAATTTTAACTAGACATTGAAAGTGTTGGATTTCACATATGTGAGTTATAGGGAGGAAAACATTAGGAACAAGGAGATGTTTTGTTTTGTTTTTACATCCTGCCAATGCAGTAATAAAGCCTTTTAGAGTTTTTCGTGAAACACTACAAGCTCAGCTTTTGTTATTATTGCTCATAAATCAATGAGAATGTAAATGAGCATACTTTTGTTTATTTTTCATAATTTTTTCTGTAATGGTGTAACACGGAAAATGAAACCCATGGAGTATCCTTTAATCTCTTTTAACGCTCCATAAAATGAAAATATTGTCGACCAATCTTGTTCTTTTCATGCTCAGAAGGCATTTGAAGAAAACATTTGATGAGAGGTATTATCACTTTTTCAGTCTCATTGAATTAATTTACTAAAATGAATTGATGGAGTTCTTTTGTTCTTTTAATATTTCTTAGAAAAACCTCGAGTTTTTTCTCTCTTTGGACTCATTGAAAAAACATTGAAAGACCCATATATGGGACCTAACCACTCCTTCTTAGGATTCTTTAAACATACTCCTGAGGGGACTCCTATCCTGAAGGATGAGCTACATCAACAAGCATATGTTATCCTCAAGATTACATAAAAATAAATAGGTACTATTGGCAATGGTGGGGAATTTGGGAAAGAAATGTTCTAAACCTGTAGTTAGTGGCAGTAATAGTTCTCTTGAACATGACAACTTTCCTCATTGTATTTGGGTTGGGAACCATTCATCTCTCATTTGTCCATATGTTGAGTCCCTTTGAGTCAATGCTGCTAAGACCATTGTCATGTCATTCATATGTTCAAGAAAAATTCCATCCTTAATAAGCCTCCTATTGAGCTTCTCCACATCCATCTGCAAATATAAATATTCTACCATGTCGGCCTTCCTTATGTCAATTTCGAATCATTTAATACTCGATTCATTCAAATATGTTACTTATTTCATGTCATTGATGGGGATACATCAAGGTCCTCAGGATGAGTCTTTTTCCCTCACACCACATCCGTGAATAAGGACGAAATCATTCTGGGCATCTTATTGTTAATGGATAAATACATAAGTGTGACACAAACCCATTCTTTTAGATCCACTCGGTTCTAGAACAAAGTAAGATAGAATAATACTCTTTCCTAGATTTCATCATTGAATGAACTAGGAGGCAAGAATCATGAACATACCTTATGATTCGCTTACTTGGGTCTTTGTTGTTCTATTTCACCCAATGCTCTTGTACCATCAACACCACAACAATACAAACCAATCATGAAGACAACCTAACATATTCAACAATCAATCTAAGTATATGGTCAAGGAGTTGTTAACAGTAGACTTAGCTTTATGGGAGAGAATCATATTAATGATCATATTAAATGTGAAAGAGATTACAACCATTTCGATGTCATAAGGTCCCTTCCAACCGTCCTCCATTCTGACACATACTTTGATTCCAAATAATTTTGAAGATAGATCTAATGATATTCACAATCCATCTTGACAAAGAAAACTTCAAAGCCACTCTTAACCAAGCCAAAGCTAATAAGCTCAAGAACTAAACAAAGCTAACCCAAGCTAACTTTTTCCATGAAAACTCTTCTCCTTTATATAATTTAAAGAGATAAGGTGAGGAGGTTAGATGATCCCACTAATCATGAAAGCTGACAAGATCCAAACCATTCGATGCCACCTCACCAGCGAAGTTTCTCCTTCTAGAAGATTCGGAGAAATTATTTTTCCACGCGTATTTCCGCACTTTCAGTTATATAGAGCAACTCAACACCTCACAGCACTTAGATAAGCTGCTATAAATCATGGAGAATGGGCTGGCCTCACACCCTATATAGCAACCTCATAAATTCTTTATAAGGTTTTGCAGAAAAAGTAACTTTTTCTCAGAGGGTTCTTCCTTCTCTTTAGGAATCAAAGCCATACTCCACCCTCTAAGGTAATGTATAGTTTCATATCATCATTAACTAATTAATAGAAATGAATAAAATAATGTAATTTAGGAGCCCCCAGCATGAAGTTACAGAAAGATAGTCAAATACTTCTTTGTCAAAGGTGTGTAGGGAACAAGGAAATTTGCCGGAAACTTGCTAACAAACAAGGAAATACAAGACAATAATATATCATCATTGATGTAGGTATTCCATACTCAGAATACAAATGAGTCATAGCATAAATGCCGACATGCAAAGGTCCATGTCAAGTAAGACAAGTCACGGCCACCAAACATACACTGGATCCATGCCAATATGACTTAAATTTGAACATAAATACCAAAATACAATCAGGGATTCATGTTAAAGATCTTCAAATTGGAACATAGCCACCGCATTATTAAAGTGGATCTATGTAATAGTACATTGAATATACTCCAACACAACCCGACTGTTTAAAACATTCGTAATTCTCCACCAATTTATAGTACAAATCTAACTATGAATACATGTAAGTTGAAGTCGAACATGGTAGAAACCATTTGATTACCGGGTCATATTAGTGTAATAAATTATTAACAAGTAATGAGGGAACCACCATTAATGTCAATGACTCCTAAGGCACACTAGTACAATCCAACAAATATAAATCAATGAGCTAAAGTCGAACACTAGATGGAATCTCCCAATCAGGGCTTATGAAACCCAACTGTCGTAAGAGAGGAAACTTTCCATTGAGGAAAGCAAGTTCCAAGGTACCACTCGTTTCTAAGTCTAATCTTCTATAATGAGTTGAAGCTCAATAAAGAAAAGACTCATCAATGAGGTCTTTAATGTATCCCACATCAATTAATAATAAAACAAGTAAATAAGGATTTGAGTAGATCGTGAAAGTAACAAGGATTTAGACCCACTTAGGGATGGTCACACAATGGTAGTTGCCTTAAGGACTGTAGAAATGGCTGAAACAATAGAAGGATTTTCAGGTTAAACATCTTTTTGAACATATTGAAAACACAACAAATGTCTTGGAAACACCTGCACTCAACAATATGGATCACACCATTTGTAATCTTATAAAGGAGCATGATCGGGAGACAAGTGGATTTTCCAACCCAGACACAAAAGCTGAAAGTGAAAGGGTGTCAAATGTTCAACTGGTTCTCCAATGCAAAGCCAGACATACATTTCTTCCCTCAAATTTTCCATCATTTCGTATACCTTTTATTTTTATGCAAGCTTGAGGAGGATAACATATGCTTCAGAATGGGTATCATCCTTCCAACGAGTCCCTCAGAGTATGTTTAATGAACCTTAGAAGGAGTGGTTCTATCCCATATGGGCCTTTTGATATTTGTTTAACGGTCCAAAGAAAGAAAACTCATGTGGTTTTCATGTTTAGAGAGTCCCAAAACACTTTAAAGAAAACTCTCAGCCTTTTTTCACAAATTAGTTCGGACGAGGACTCCAAAAAGGATAAACTATCGCTTCATCTAATCGCTTTTCTTTCAAATAATTTAACGAAATGAAAAGAACAAGGTCTTCGCAATCTTTTCATGTTTCAGAGAGTCCGAAGAGCTTAGCGGAACTCCTTCAGGTTCCTTTTTCAGATAACCTTGACGAACCAAAAGATAAAGCATATTCCATTATATTTTCATTGATTTACGAGCACGAAAAACAGATTCAAGTTTCCTGGCTTTGTTTTGTTTTTAGTTTGCGTAAAAATGAAAACAAACTATGCTTGGGATAGATTTTAATTTTACACAAGCTTAAAAACTAAACAAAACCATGTGCTTTGACCTCGGTTTCATTTTTACAATGCTTCGAACCAAAGGAAATCCATGCTTGAGGTGGTGGTTTCTATTTTTACACAAGCTTGAACCATAGAAAACTATGCTTTGCGACTTCCCACCCATGGTTGGTACTTAGCCCCAAACTTTGCTAGAAACTAGTGTCTCTAACTTCAGCATGAATTCCATAGGTTGGAAGCATTTCCCCCCAATCTTTGTTTCATCTAACCAAAAGGAGAATGAAATGAAGCTTCAAATACTAGACGCAAGGACTTGACTCAAATAGAGAGGGGAAAACTTTTCATTTTAACGAGCTTGACACGTAAATATGAACTATGCTCTCATAAACTCGACTTCATTTTTAACGAGGTTTCCACAGACCTAAAACTATCCTCGTATGGTTTCATTTTTTAATCCAGCTTGAAATCAAAAACCATGCTCAAGTCCGTTTCATTTTTGAACGAGCTTGAAATCAAAATTGTGCTCTCATAGACCTCTGCTTTCATTTTTAACCAGGTTGCCTCTTAAAGATTACACAAAAATATCCTTTTGAAAACCTCTTCTTGATCATGGATTCCAAGAGGATAATGCTCTAGAATGACACTGTCAAGGGACAAAACCGTCATGGCTTCCAAGAGGTCATCACTAGAAGGAACAAACACACTCTGGAAGCACACCATCTCGAGGGTCGTGACAAGAGTAAATAGATCAGGCTCTAACAACCCTATCAAGAGATCACGAAGTGCTTCAATCCACTGGATCTAAGTCATCAAGTTGAAGCAGGGTGACAATGCCACATAATTCAACTGCGGGCGCAGATACCATCTACATATAAGAGCCATTTAGGGAGGCAATCCATTTGGGGTCAAGGAATGAAATTTGATCAATAGTCAGCTAACCTTCCATCGGAGGGAAATATATCACTCGAAAAAGAGTAGAGACATTAGCTTTCATGGCATAGACATAATCTCAAGTGAGTAAGAAATCTAAGGGGTCTGGACTACCATGACATCCTCAATAAAGACAAGCCTCCTAATGTTACAGGAACCTGAGGAAGCGGTCCCTAGTTATTGATCGGTTCTTCAGCAAAAGCTACCGTGATTCTCAGATAACTGCGTAAGGAGGATAACCCAAGGTTTGCCAAGAAATAGAGGACAAATACTAACAGACAAACCTTCAACTATCAGCGCATGAGGAACGCCCCGGCTCAATAAACCTCGCGATCAATCTGGAAAGGAAAGAGAGGAAGACGCAGGGTCCATAGCACACCCCAATCAAAACGATGGCCTCATTACTTGGAAGGGTTCCATGGCAGATCGGGTTTACTCTTCAGAGAGAGTAGGATCGACCGATGGAGAGATCAGATCGGTTTCTGTTTTCTTGCCCTTCCTCACTTCCAAGGGAGAATGGGGTCACCGTGGAAACGAATCTAATCGGCTTTTGGTTTCACTCTAATAGGAGAGAGAGGTTGACCGAGGATGGGATAGGATCAACCATTCGGTTTACTGGTTCAAACAAAGGCGTGACCAAATTGACTAATTTGATCGACTTCTGCATCGACCTATCGTGGGAACCAGATTGATCATTCCATCAACTACGCTAGGGTTGAGAGAAAGCTTCGCGATAAGCGGTTGGGAGAGCGCGCTATGTGAAACAATCATGTCTTCCAAGTAATTTTGAGGTTTTATCCATATGAGGGAAAGATGAGTTAGATGACTCCCTTTGCATAACATACATGGGAATCTGGATCACTTCTTCCCCAACTATATCGCGACCAGGCCCATCGGAGGTCATCAGCATTTTTTTTAGAGGCTAACGACATGGGTTGGCAAGGCTGTGTAGACCATACTTCGAACCTTGGATAGATTATGGCAATCCTTAAGAAGATGTATACCCTTACAAATCCTGCAAGTTTACTTGGGCTTATGGGTTGTTTGCGTGATCTTGACATCATCAACACCGCATCATGACTAACAAGAACGGTTGTTTTCCAACACATTTGACGTTGGTTGGAAGTTTGATCCTTGCTTTATTTTTCTTCTTCTTATTATTTTTCTTTCTTCTCTTCATCACCGAAGTTACTAGCTTCAGATCTTTCGCTCGACGAAGAAGATGTAATGGAAGGTGACCTTGCAAGTAAAGAAGGTTAAGAAGACCTTACTGATGAACAAAGGAAGGATCAACATGAGGTTGATGTTCTGGGGGAAGCGCTTACGACCCAAGCACTCATCGCGATGGATTACCTCGAAAGTGTAAAACAACAACCACACCAAGAATCCAATAGAGGACAATCTAGAAGGCTCAAAGAAGCGATGTGAGGAGGACCACTGCTCTACAAGAAGGAAAACAAAAGGTTCCCCGGGAAAACGAGTTCCTTCATTGGTCATTCGTGAACCGACTACGAAAACAAAAATTCAATCTAGAGTCCACTAAGGAAAAAAAAAGACATACGCTAAAAATCTGGGAAGCAAGTAAACAAACAAACCTTTTCATTAATGAACGCATCTAGTTGGTGATGAAATCTAACATCACGGGAACAAATTAAGAAGAGGCTGAGATAGAGCTGGTGGAAAAGCTATGATGATGACCTACTAACCTCCTGACTTACACCTTGGTGCAAGCTCCAACAAATAATCGTGGGTATACCTCCAAGGAGCCCGAAAGGGAGTTTCATTAACATTAACCTAAAATCGCGGAAGACTTTGCCCTCCACACACCTCTCGCAAAGAACCTAGAAAGTTAGGCCACTAAGGTTACCACCAACAACAATAAAAGCTCGGGGAGTCGACAGCTCGATCCACATGCAAGGGTAGGTTATCTAGCTTGAAATCAACTCAAACGGCTTCCACTCATTATTGTGGGTATACCGAAAGTGATCCCCATAATAATGCAGTATCTACACCAATACTAATAAAGCAGGGTGAGTAACTCCGCTAATATCAATGCAACTCCGCAGTTTGTCCCTTGTTAGAAGGGATTCCCAGGAAAAAAAAATGTAGTAAGTGGATTTAACTCTCCCCGTCACAAGATACTATGTTTGTTTTGGCAGCCTTTGGAAAGTTATCTTTCACACCTATTCCAAATCCCTACAACTAATCCCCATGTAGGTTTGCTAATGTAAAAGATAAAAATGCTCCAATCAATTTTTATAAGCTCTTTATTTTATGGTCATGTTACTCAAAAGGAAGATGACGCGGGACAATATGGTGTTTTGACCACTAAAAATTATGCAAAAGATATGAAGATGCAATCGCTTTCATTTCAATGAAAGCTATGCTATGAGAAGGAGAAAACATTTATCATTCACATATGCACATGTCCCAAAGTCTACTAAACTCATCAATATCAATATTCTCAAGAAATGAGAAAATGTAATTACACCAAATGCAATTCCGCTATTTCAAATGCAAGAATGCCCCCAATATAATATAAAGCAAGAATTAAATCTTTTTGAGCCAAAAATTTTTACCAAAAGCAATAATGAACTTTCTAAAACAAAGAAACGTCCAAAAATTTTCTTTTAAAACTAACTATTCAAAAATCCGATTCTTTCCTTAAACAATTCTAATGAAAACACACGCTTTGTAATTGAAAGACACTCAAAGAAAGAGATTAATCCTTCAAAACCAAACAAAGAAAAGTACAAAAGTAACTCAAAGGATGTCAAGAAGACTGTGAACAGATCAATATAAGCTTTAAAAGCTCAATCCAGATGATCAAAGCAAAACTGGCATCAAAAAATGGCAAGACCCAATCCAAAAAATTTACAAATAAGTTCACAAGCTAGAAGTAGGAGTACATGTAGAATTAGGGTATTCTCAAGCAGGGCCGGGATACGTGTAGGGTGCTTAACATCTCTCGCACTATATTACACAGAGTGCTAACTCAGTTATTCTTGCAAGCCACTCATTAAAGGGTACTAAAGTAGAACGCTCAGAACACAAGATTTGGAGAAAGGACAAAAATTTTGAGTGAACTTTCAAATCCAGAGAGTCTTGATGATCTCTCCCAATAGACTCAGAGACCAAAAACAAGCAATCAAAGCAAGGAAACTAGACTAACTAGGAAACAACTGCGGTTCCCTAGTGGAGTCGCTAATTTTGTTACTAGATAAATCCGTAGTGTGGACACAAACCGATCTCACTAGGATCCACCTGGAACTAGAACAAAGCAAGATAGAATAATACTCTTTCCCTAGATTTTCACTATTGAATGAACTAGGAGGCAAGAATCATGAACATACCTTATGATCGCCTCATTTGGTCTTTGTTGCTCCAAAATTTCACCTACCTCTCAGAATTCATCAAGACTACAACAATACAAACCAATCAAAGAGAAGACAACTCAACATACTCAACAATCAATCTAAGTATATGATCAAGGAGTTATACAACAAAGTAAACTTAGCTTTATGGGAAAGAATCATGTTACCGTATCATATTAAATGTGAAAGAGATTACAACCATCGCTTCTTGATGTCGTAAGGTCCTTTCCAACCATCCTTCGTTCCCCACACACTTTTATTCCAAGAATCTTGAGAGCATAGATCCGATGATATTCACAATCTATCTTGACAAAGCAAACTTCAAAGACACTCTAACCAAGCCAAAGCTAACAAGCTCAAGAACCAACAAAAGCTAACCCAAGCTAACTTTCTCCATGAGAAATTCTCTCCTTTATAAGTTGAAGAGGATAAGGTGGAGGAGGTTAGGATGATCCCACTGGAATCATGAAATGCAGTAAGATCCAAACCATTCGATGCCACCCCTTTCATGGAAGTTCCTTCTAGAAGATTCGAGAAAAACGCTCATTTTCCTCCTGTGCACGCATGCATTCTCGCACTCTAGCTATAGAGAAACCCTCGCGGAACACCTCACACCCTATCTATAGTGCAACCTACTAGAATGGGTCATTCTCAAGACTTCTATATAACAACCTCGCTTAACTTCATTTTTATAAGTTGCTCTTTTACATAGGAAAAGCAACTTTTCTCAGAGAAGTTCTCCTCTTCTCTTTAGGAACTCGAAAGAATGAATTCTCCTCAAGGATATGTGATAGGTTTACATCATTAATGATCATAGGATGATGAAAATAATGCTTAACACTATGTACTTGCATGCCTTAATGGAAGGTCTCTTCGATTTCAATAGTGGGTTCACATCATTGACCCATGATTGGAAGATCCCATCAAGTGTTCGACTTCAACACACTTATTCACACACTCGCTATTGTAACTGGGTAACTTGGGGAGCCATTGATATCAATGATGATTTCCCAGACTTGTTAATCTGGCTCTCATCATTGGATGGTAATCAAGTGGTTTATATCATGTTCGACTTCATCACCTATAATTGCATGGTTAGATTTGTACTCTCGATAATGGAAATGAATACCTCCTGGTCATACCATTCTCGGGTCCAGCCAGATGGAGTATTCTGATTTGTATTGACACACATAGATCCATTTTGTGTGTCTCATGGCTATGTCCAAATTTAATTCATTTTAGTGCATAGTTCCAATGTTGTATTCTCGGTGGCTATGCCGATTCATGATGACAAGGATCCACAATGTATATTTAGTGGTCATGACTCATTTTACATTTTGTAATATGAGTATGGGAATGACTAATTTGGAAAACGTATATTATTATGTTGATGCTTGATTGTTTGCAGGTTCCCTAATCGGTGTGCTCCTTTGTTCGACACACACATTATAAAAAGTATTTTGGTTGTCATGAGTTCCGTTCTGCTTCCAGCCTCATACTTTGGGGGGCATTATGTTATACATTATTTTGGTCATCTTAGTAATACATTGAAAACATGTGTTCATGTTCCCAAAAAGACCCTCTCTTCATGAGGAAAGTGACTGAATTTATCTTCTAAAAAACCCTATTAAGGAAGGTCATCGTAGGCTACACCATATGCAGGGTGTGATGATACTTGATCGTCACCCTCTTCCCTAAATTTGGGATGTGGTGACTCCACGGTCTGGTCTATAGCTAGGGTGAGACAATGTCAAGAGACTAAGAAAAAGGTTAAGTTTCATGAAAATTCTAGAATAGGATCTTCTAGAAGGTGAGGTGGAATCCATATGGTTGGGATATTACTTGTTTCTCTGATTTGGTGGGGTCATCCTAATCTCTTTAACCATCTCTCTCTCCCTTATATAAAGAGGGATTTCACATGGAAAAGATTAAGCAAGGTTAATGAAGGTTGAATTGGCTAAGATTGTATGGATAATTCTACATTGGATCATTATTGAGAGCCTCATTTCAGTTCATCAAGTCATTGTGGATCTTCTTCATTCAATATTGGAGTAAGTCCGTGTGTTGGAGCAAAGGGTCATCGGAAGGGGACCTTGCAACATCAAGGCTTTGGTTGTAATCTCCACTTTCATTATTATATTATACAGTGATATCTTTCTTTCCCATAAATCTTACTTTGTTTTATTGTATGATTCCTTGATCACATGCATAAGTTCTCATTGAGTATATTATATTTCTTTCACTTTGGTTGGCTTGTGTTCCCTTGTAGATTCAATATCAAAGGTGCATTGGAGTGTAGCTAGGATGACAACGGAAAGAGGAAGCAATATTTAAATGATATGTTGCTCATCTCTCGCTGAATAGTAAATTCAATGATTAGATCTTAGGGAAAGTGTCATATTCTATTTTGTTTTGTTCTAGATCTAGGTGGATATATGGAGATATGTTTATGTCTACAATTACCGATAATTCCCATAACAATTATCCGTTGTAAACAAATAATATAGCAGAGGCAGGCAACCAAAGATTTTAGTGGATGTTTTTTTCTTCGATGATTTTGTTGTATTAGGGTGCACCGGTGCTCACATAAACATAACACCCCAGTGTTGAGAAAATAAGACACACCATTATCCACTATACAAAAAATAAAATACAAAACAATGATCCACTCTAAATGTTACACCCCAGTGTGTACAATTGTTGGATGCACCAAAGAAATGCAAAATACAAAAAAATTACCATATCAATTTTCATTGTTACACCTCATTATGTGCTTCCAACCTCTCCAAAAAAAACCGATAATCACTCTCCTTCCATGATCATTGTAATTTTTAAACCTGTGAAGTAAAGAAATCCATACAGATTCTTAAGCAAAACATAAATTAATCAATGGCTTATACACATAGTACACAGAGATTTACACTCGAAACCCTTAACCGAGAAAAAACCAGCCTTCCTTCATGCCACACCTTTCAACTCTTCATTTTATTAATTTCACCATTCACCATACATTATATAAAATATTTTAGGTATTCCGCGGCTACCAAAACCTTAATCCCTTAATCTGGGATTAATTTAGAAAATCGCTAAAAATAGCAAAATCCGCTAAAATAGAAAAAACCACACAAAAAACATTTTGGGGTGCTTCCTCGAACCTTTCGGCTTCAGGTTGTTGCCCAGAGTCAAACATTGCGTGTAACCAGGGGGGCCAAACATGGCACCCCAGGAAATCACCTGGCACACATGACACAGAGAGCGAAGGAAGTTGGGATTGTTAGACACAGTTGTTGAATCTGACGCACCTACACACACATGCAAAGGATATAACACATACCCAACATTATCCCACTTGTTGTTTTCTTGCATACAAGGGTTCACAGGATTACATAGTCAAAAATCCAAGGAAGCAGTTCCCATTGTTAGTCTACACCAAGAGAACTTATTTTTCCTCACAGAATTTGTCAATGAATCTGCAACATTTTTCAAAGTGTCAACCTTTTCCAGCAACACCTTATTTTTTGCAACCATGTCTCTCACAAAGTTATAGTGAAAATCAATATGCTTTGTCTTCAAATGAATAAGCATGGTTCTTTGCCAGGAATATTGCACTCTGACTGTCACAAACTAATTTCACTGCTTGTTGTACCAACCCAATACTTGAACACAATCTATGTAACCATATTGCTTCCTTGCTTGCATGAGTGGATGCCATGTATTCAACTTATGTAGTTGAGAGTGTCACTATGTAAAACATCCTACCCCTAGGTGCTTGTTTAAGGGGTGGGGTATCAAAATTTTGTTTCCCTTAACTCTCTCTAGGTTTCCCTTTCACCAAAGTGCAGGTTCTTCCAAACCCACAGGCTCTTTCCTGGACCCTTTAAAGGATTTGAATAGCAGGTGCTTTATTTCCATGCTAGGCCCCTTTCTTCATATGACCACAGGTTGTGCCCAGGTGCCAAATCAAAGGGATCTTCAGAGCTTCGAGCTCCAATTTTTCTCGACACACCTGACTCTGAATCCACCGAACTCTGAGCTTGCGAATACACATGGACCAGATCTATGGTCCACACTTGTTTCACAACCAAAGACTGAGATTTACTTCAGGAATTTGGCGTTCGGTAGTTGCAAATGCTCCAAACACTTCTTTCCTTAGAATTTATTCATACCCAGAGTTACAGATATATCACCACATGTTTTCTCGATCAACGGTCGATATCCATCCTTTTCCCCGCTTCGGGAAACTTGTAGTCAATGCTCCTCCACGTTCTTTTTTTTGGAGTACCAATCCTTTGAATTAATAGATCTCATGCCACATGTCATATTACAATGGACATTTATGATGAACTCTGGTGCTCCGGCCTTTGGGAGTTCTCATGCCTTTACTCTTCAATTCCTCCGGAGTGACTTTCCCCAGAGTAAATCTCCAGTCTCCACGTGTTCCAACGATGGAAGGCTAGGATGATCAATTACCTTTGGAGATTCGGATGACCTTTGGTCAATGTTTCACTTCCTTTCCTCTATATTTCTCACTTTCGAACTCCATGACCTACTAACGCATGTCCCTCTCAGATCGATGGTCATGATTTACTTCAACAATTCGGGCTTCGGGAGTTCGCAACTTGTGTGAACCCACTTTCCTCTGAAGTGGATATCTTTTGAAATGGAAAATTTGTTGACACCTGTCCTCAACTGACAAATGGATTAGATGAACTGTGTCTCTTCAGCCTTCAGGAGATATTTCTCAACACACTCCCTTTTCTCCCGGAGTGACTTGTCTTCGAAATGGCATATCTTCTTCCACGTGTCCCTTTCCAATGGATGGTTTGGATGACTTCAGGTCTCCAACCTTCAGAAATCCTTGTTCCTTCACACTTCGATTCTCCCAGAGTATAGGATCTGATGACACCTGTCCCTTTGGTTTGGACAACTGAGATCTGCTTCGGCTCTTGGCTCTTCAGGATTTTTTTGATGCAACCTCCTCTTTTCTCCTGGATTTGGTCAGCGTCGGGCTGACCACAGCCTCAATATGATGGTCTAAGGGTATGTACATGACCCCAGAGATATACGACTCGTAACTTCCGATCAAGGGTCCCTTGGGTCCCAATGTGTGCCACTCCGAGAGGGACACCTGGCAATGTCGTCAATCGACATATGGGCCCCCACATGATATCAACGTAATACAAACATCCCCATGATCGAATGGTTATCCCTCTTGTAACCTGACAATATTAGCCGTTGGATCCTTAGAACCTCTTGTAACCTTACACTGTTAGCCATTTTCTTTCTTAACTTTCTAGCCTTCTTCCCAGTGAGCTTTGTCTCAGTAATTATTTTACCATTCTGATGCCTATCTTTTGTGGTCTTAGTTACTTTGCATTGTTGAAAGTCTTTCCTAGGGTTTCTAGATAATACTTCTTCTGTATCAAAAATAGGTAACTCAATCTTCTGTGGATCCTCGAGTGTTCTCTTAGCCTCGACATCGAAGTTGCTAGTATTAAATATCTGCAATCTTCTCTTCTATTATTCAATCAAGTGCGCGATCCTTCTGGTCATAAAGTCTTTTAACTCCTGCTTCTTCTTTTCCAAAACTTCTTCTTCCTCTTTTCATCTGGCTTTTTCTCTATCAATCCAAGGTTTTCCTATGAGCATGGTAAATGGGGCAATGTCTTCAACAAATTTAATAATCTCAAAGTCTTCCTCTGTCAAAGTTCCATTGACAGTCATAGGTATCTGGGAGAGCCTTCCACATAGGTTTACTATCTTTTCTCTAAATAAACTTGTTCCTCCTAGGGAAGTGATCATCGCAGGCTTTCCTATAGCTTGCCAAGTTCTTTCTGGCATAATGTTCACTTGTGTTTCTTCATCAAGAATACAATCAATGTCAAATTCCCCTATTCTTTCTTCGACTTGCTCCTTTTCTTTGAAGATCTCTGATAGACTAACATGTCGGTGATTATTCAAGGTGTCTTTCATATGTAGCAATATAGTTTTTATTCCTTCTAAGTTTCTACTATTTATGGATCTTCCTTAGGGTTTTCTTCATTCAGATTCATTCTTTCAAGCTTAGTAATCATTCTAGGGCAATCCAACACTTCATGGTCCAAAGATTTGCAATAGAGACAACTAGTTCTTCCACCAGGGCATTCCTTAGCAAGATGTCCCAGTCTTCTACAACTATAATAGAGGGTTAACCCTCTCTTTCATTTAAATGTTCCCCAACTTCTTTTGTACTACGCACCAAGATCATCGTAGCTAGCCTGCACAAAAATCTTTCTAGGATCTTGCATCCACTTTTTAGTCCAGACATTCTTTCTATGCACAGGTATAACATGTATATCATTATACTTATCAAATCTATTCATATCAAACTTTCTTTCATCTATTAATTCCCTATTTTTGAAGCTAGGACAAAATATATCAAGCATACCTAGATCCATGCTTTAGAAACAAAAAAATTCACTTATCTTACTTCTACAGAGCACAAAGCTTTCAAATCTAAAAACTTTTGACTATTCTTACCTTTATTAGAGCACAGATCTTACAGATCTTACCTCTTTTCTGCAGATTTGACTTCTTTCTTTCAGAAATTTCCACTTTTACTTTTCTTAGAGCACAGAGTGTTTAGATCTTGCTTATTTTCTTCGGATCTAATCTTATTCCTGGCATAAAGCTTCACAGGTCGAGTAAGAATCTGCGCACTAGGGCAACAGATCTACGCACATATATTTTATTTTGCACAAATTTTCTTCTTCCTCAGTTACCAGCAATCACAATTTCAGGTCCCGGCAATGGAACCATTTGTTGGCATAGGGGCAGACCTAGGGTTCAACGGTCAAGAGAACTACCGACCCTTTCAGCAACACCTGCGAAGTAGATGAAGTCTCACTCGAGGTAGAGGTAGGGGTGGTTGCAAGACTCAGGTGTCTACAACCTTAGCTGGGACACAGTTCTGTGATTATATCCTTTACAGAGAGCTCACCATTGTTCATTCATCACTTATTCACCCTTATTCTACTTTGTAGATAAGACAGAACATCACATTACTTGCTCAGATATAAGATATTTCAGTGCTTAGCAACAAAAAAACATATTATATCCTATAGATCAGCACTAAGAATCCTCATACACATCAGATATACTATTCATATACATCTATTGAATCACAAAGCATAAGCAAATATATCTAATCATGACATACACTTAGCAGGATAGTAAAAACACAAGGAAGCATCTACACAAAGCATGACACACAGGTTTGCGTGGTTCACCCCCACCCTGGGGATATGTCCACAAAGTCTTCTTCTTCTTTATTATCTTTGGTCAATATGTTTACAACAAAGAGCTTAACTTGTACTCCACATAGGACAGGAGATCTGCACACACCTCGCCAGATCCTCCTTCCCCACGTAGATCTAGCACAAAGCCTTCTTACAATCCATGCACTTAGCACTTACAACACTTGCACTCAGGTCTACAAGCCTCTTACAATCATGCACAGAGAATTTACATTCAAACACACAGATCTAATCGATAGCACTAAGCCATTGACATCTCTTACATTTCCTAGCTACTTATTTATACTTTGCATAATAGGCCTAAACATTTGTAAACTCATGGGTCGACATCCCTTTCCCATTACATTGACCCAAAACCCTAAAAGGGCCCCAAAAGTGGGCCAAGATCCCATGATCTCTGCTTCACCTGGCGCTCCATCTTTGACAGGGTGTCAATGTCCAAAAATGGTCAAATATGACCAAGTGTTCCTCAAAAGATGGTCAAGGGCCAACAGGTCCCCAACACTCACCTGTGACTTGTCCTGAGCCACTCTGGTCTGATCAGCACCACTTCAAATGTCTCAAGCTTGGCCCGAGCTACTTCGACCTGTTGTAGTGCGACAACCTCTTGCTCAGTGAATTCCTGGATCATTGCATCGTTTACTGGTCCTTCCATGCATTGTTCTGCAGTGATGACAACTTGTTCAAGCTCGGTTGCCTGGCTCTCAACTTCAATGAACAGTTGGCATGATTTCTCTTGGAGTAGTTCAATTCGTTGAGAGACTTCCATCACTTTACTTTGCAACATGTGTACCTATTGTTGGGCGGTGCATTGTTATGGAAATCGCTTCATTCTCTCGACTGGGGTCAAGGCCTTCAACTACGCCTGTAGCGTATCTGCATACTTATTTTCTTCTTGGAGTTGTGCTTCTAATGTCTACAATTCTGGGTTTTCTGTGAGGTTCTCATAAGTCTGGGTGATTATAACGCTCAACTTCTTACACTACAAATCCAAGGTTTTTAATCAACCAACTGTGCTACAAGAAATTGCTTCCCTCAAATCTCTTACTTCTTGTGGAGTCTCGGGCATGGTATGAAGTTCAAGATCTACGATACATTGTTGAACTAATGGATTACTTCTTCAAGTTGTGCCACCTATTGTAGGACATGTTCTTCAATTTTCACTTCAATGACCGTCACAGAGAAAAGTTCTCTGTGAACTCTTTTCTGTACTTCAAGTTGCTCTACTAGCAACTAGTCCTTGCTCTGCTGTAACTGTGCTTTTTCCTCCTCCCACTTCACTTCCAGGGAAATATTTTCATGTTCTTCCTTCCTCTTTTGTACTATATGTGCACTCTGTACTTGTGCCAAATCTTGGGTGGCTTGTGTTGTGTCTTCTTGAGCTCGTCGAAGGCAAGCTTTGACTTTCTAGGTGATCTTTTGTAATTGGAAGGGCTCATCAGTTGTTCCTATTGTTTCAATTATCAAGGGCGCCGTATAAACTGCTCTTCTAGACTGGAGTGCCTGCTGCTCATATTGAAATTCACCCTTGATTTGGTTGAATATCTCCTCCTAGTTCACTTCTTTCTTTTCTGCAATCTCTAGTGAGGCATCACTCAGCGCAGCGATCAGGAAGTCGAAGTCGTCCTGTGTAAGGGTAGTCTTGAACATACTTTGGGTGGCCTTATATTTCTTTCAGGATAAGGGATTTGGTGGGGTAGTCTTCCTTTTCTTGGAGGGATCCTCCTCCTCTCCAAGTGGAGTGACCTTGCCTTTGTTTTGCTCAACTTGTGTGCTACCTAGTTCTTCACCATCACCTCCCTTCGTAGGTGAGATCGAAGTAGTCTTTGTGGATGTGCTATGGATATCTTGAACTTCCACATTTTTCTTAGTCTTGTGCGGTCCAGGTGTATCTGGAATAGCTTCAAGGCTATCCATGTCGGACGTCTCTGTGGGGTCCACTGGAATAAAGAGGTTCATTGACCATTTCTTGGTAATCTGCTCCAAGTCTTCTTCTGTCAATTTGTAGTATGACTAGAGTTGTTGTTTGTGCTCATCCACGCGTGCTGTGATATAGGTGAAGTGGCGATCTTCACCGAATTTGATCAAAGTTATAAACCTATGAAGTGTGTTTTGTGTGAGGCACGGTGTAGAATGGATTTCATTCTTTAATTGGTTGTAATAAGAGTGGAAGACAGCATTGGACTTCCACTGCTTGTTCATGTCGTTGGAGTACCACAGTGTACAGAACTTCACGGCCAGTGGTTCGAAGGGTTCGATCTCTGGAAAAGTGGCACCTTCTGGTAGCTCCCAAGCGATGAAAGTGATGAGTATGAGAAACCAACTAAAGTGGAAGTCATACCCTTGGTCTTGCGCTTGTCTGTACTGAATCTCTAGCTGATTTACAAGGTACTTTGCCTAGTTCATTTGTAGTCCCTCCACGCACTTCCCTGTGAGGTCAACTACAAATCCAGTTACCTGTGTGGGTCTATTCTTGCAGACTAACTTTCCTGTGATCAGCTGGAAACTGAGGCGCACTGCTACATTCTCAATGGAGGCTACCTTGTAACCTCATGTGCCCTTCTCTAGATCATCATATGTGTCTTTTATTTGATGGGAGAGATTGTGATCTGCGGTCTTTCCAGGGTAAAACTTATGTGTCTCAGGGCCCTGCATGCTTATCCCTATGATCTGATTGATCAGAAACGGATCCATAGTGATGTGGTGGTCCAACCATAAGTATCCTCCATGGTAGAAGGACAACAAAAATCTGACGCATGCATTCACTTCCTGATGCCTCCTGAAATGAGGAATCTTCATTACATTGAGGAGGGTTGACTATGTGAGGTTATGGGTCCATTATTGAGGGAAAATATTTGGGTTCCTTCCTTTTGTGATAGTTAAGTACTTGTGTGGGGATATCATACTATAAACCTTGTGATCTCCAAGGTTAAAATCACTAAATTTCAATGCTGTGAGCTTATCTTGGTCAACACAAACTGCGCACACCCCTTTTGGGAGGTACACAGTGATCATAGCATAGTCAAAGTCTCTAGGTACAGTGTCTTGATTCACTGTGTCGCTTAGTGGTGGGATATACTTAGGCAAGACACTTGGGATCATCTTCACAGTGTCAAAATCTTTTCTGAGCTTAGATCATCTTTTCAAAGTCAGTCAGGATGGTCCTGCTCGAGCAGTGGAGGGGGAAGCTGGCAATGCTCCTGAGGACAATGCCTGTACACTTATAGACATTCCTCGCTCTGACTTGACTCTCTCATTAATTAAGGCAATTAAAACTTATTTAACGATTTTCTCAACAACGTTGAGCTCGTCCAACATACAAGCTTGGGTCAGCTAGCTCCGGTGCGAAAGAAATTCAGAGACTTTAGTGAATAGTATGGGAACAAGGCAATGATCTCAGGGTGAGTTAATATCAGGTTTCATGCTCAAATTATTGCTTAGTAAAAAGTATTATCGGTGCATGGCACGATGGACTAAGTAGGAAAACTCAGTAACGGTTTGTTGGTAACGGATATGATCCTTCATTAACTCTTGTTCGACTCATTATGGCACTTTTCAACGGTTGGATGATGAACCTTTATTTATTTTCTACCCGTTCGGAGTGTAATTCAAATGGATATATCGACCCCAACGGTTATATTGCTTCATCATGGCGAAGTACTCTATGTCGTTGTTCTGATATCTCGGCGAAGTTCCAATTCTACAATTTTTTTGTCTACGAAGTATCCTCTAGAACCTCTTGTAACCTTAGAGAATTAGCCCTTTTATTTATTAACTTTCTAGCCTTCTTCCTAGTGATCTTCGTCTCAGTAATTATTTTACCATTCTAATGCTTATCTTCTGTGGTATTAGTTACTTCACGTTGTTGAAAGTCTTTCCTAGGGTTCCTAGATAATATTTTTTCTGTATCAAAAATAGATAACTCAATCTTCTACGGATCCTCGAGTGTTCTCTTAGCCTCGACATCAGAGTTGCTAGTATTAAATATCTGCGATATGCTCTTCTGTTCTTCAATCAAGTGCACGATCCTTCTAGTCATAAAGTCTTTTAACTCTTGCTTCTTCTGTTCCAAAACTTCTTCTTCCTCTTTTCGTCTATCTTTTTCTCTATCAATCCAAGGTTTTCCTATGAGCATGGTAAATGGGGCATTGTCTTCAACAAATTTAATAATCTCAAAGTCTTGCTCTGTCGAAGTTCCATTGATAGTCATAGGTATCCAGGCAAGCCTTCCACATAGGTTTACTAGCTTTCCTCTGAATAAACTTGTTCCTCCTAGGGAAGGGATCATGGCAGGCTTTCCTATAGCTTCTCAAGTTCTTTCTGGCATAATGTTCACTTGTGTTTCTTCATCAAGAATACAGTCAATGTTGAATTCCCCTATTCTTTCTTTGAATTTCTCCTTTTCTTTGAAGATCTCTAATAGCCTAACATGTCGATGATCATTCAAGGTGTCTTTCATCTGTAGAAATATCTTTTCTGATTCCTTCTGAGTTTCTACTATTTCTGCATCTGCCTCAGGGTTTTCTTCATTTTCATTCTTTCAAGATTAGCAATCATTCTAGGGAAATCCAACAATTCATGGTCCAAAGCTTTGCAACAGAGACAACTAGGTCTTCCACTAGGGCATTCCTTAGAAATATGTCCCAGTCTTCTGCAACTGTAATAGAGGGTTAACCCTCTCTTTCATTTAAATGTTCCCCAACTTCTTCTGTACTGCGCACCAAGATCATGGTAGCTAGCCTGCACAAAACTCTTTCTAGGATCCTGCATCCACTTGTTAGTCCATACATTCTTTCTATGCATAGGTATAACATATCTATCATTATACTTATCAAATCTATTCATATCAAACTTTCTTTCATCTATTAATGCCCTAGTTTTGAAGCTAGGATAGAATCTATCAAGCATACCTAGATCCATGCTTTAGAAACAAAAAATTTCACTTATCTTACTTCTACAAAGCACAAAGCTTTCAGATCTAAAAACTTTTGACTATTCTTACCTTTATTAGAGAATAGAGCTTACAGATCTTACCTCTTTTCTGCAGATCTGACTTCTTTCTTTCAAAAATTTCCACTTTTACTTTTCTTAGAGCACATAGTGTTCAGATCTTTCTTCTTTTCTTCGGATCTAATATTATTCCTGGCACAAAGATTCACAAGTCGAGTAAGAATCTGCGCACTAGGGAAACAGATCTATGCATAGAGCTTTCTTTTTCGCAAAGTTTCTTCTTCCTTAGTTCCCATCAATCACAGTTTCAGGTCCCTGCAATGGAACCATTTGTTGGCACAGGGGCAGACTCAGGGTTCAACACTCAAGAGAGAACAAACAAAGCCCTAACTACCGACCCTTTCGACAACACCTGTGAAGTAGATGAAGTCTCACCCGAGGTAAAGGTAGGGGTGGTTGCAAGACTCAAGTGTCTACAACCTTAGTTGGGACACAAATCTGTGATTATATCCTTTACAGAGCACTCAACATCATTCATTCATCACTTATTCACCCTTATTGTACTTCGAAGATAAGATAGAACATCACAGTACTTGCTTAGATATAATATATTTCAGTGCTTAGAAACAACAAAACATATTAGATTCTGTAGATCAGCACTAAGCATCGTCATACACATCAGATATACTATTCATATACATTTATTGAATCACAAAGCATAATAAAATATATCTAATCATGGCATAGCACTTAGCAAGATAGTAAAAACACAAGGAAGGAATTGCACAAAGCATGACACATAGGTTTACGTGGTTCACCCCCACCCTGGGGCTATGTCCATAAAGTCTTCTTCTTCTTTATTATCTTTGTTCAATATGATTACAACACAGAGCTTAACTTGTACTCTGCATAGGACAGGAGATCTGTGTGCACCTCAAAAAATCCTCCTTCCCTGCGTAGATCTAGCACAGAGCCTTCTTACAATCTGTGCACTCGGCACTTACAACACTTGCACTCAGGTCTGCAAGCCTCTTACAATCATGCACAGAGAATTTACATTCGATCACACGGATCTAATTACTAGCACTAACCCATCGACATCTCTTAAATTGCCTAACTACTTATTTATACTTTACATCATAGGCCTAAACATGGGTAAACCCATGGGCCTACATCCCTTTCCCATTACATTAACCCAAAACCCTAAAAGGGCCCCAAAAGTGGGCCGAGATCCTATGATATCTGCTTCGCCTAGAGCTCCATCTTTGACAGGGTGTCAATGTCCAAAAATGGTCAAATATGACCAAGTGTTCCTCAAAACTTGGTCAAGGGCCAACACTCCTGAACTTAACACTTAGAGAAATCTTCTGCGCACCCATTGCACTCATTTATCAACTCTAAAACTTAAGGGGGTTCTTGGTCTCTACCTACCTCGTAGAGATTCTCTACATACATGCACTACCTCTCCTGAGCTTATCAGACTCCTTCCTTTAGAATGGTTGGGAGTGTCAGCATGCACATGTGAGGCTATGCCCAAGGTCAACAAATTCATAGTTCATTTATTTTAACTTGAGCCACCACGGGGCTCATACATTTATGTGTGCAAGCCAGAGAATTCTTTAGTTTCTTAAGTACACAATTAGGCAGAATTAAAGGGATATAGTATAACCATTGAGAAAGCATGCACATCCCTGAAATGTTCATAGGATATCCAACTTTAATTCACAGTTACCACTTAAATACACAGGATATGAGAATACTTATCTATTACAGGTTGCATCCAACTAACTGATTGTGGGTGTTTTCCTTTCCACCTAACCATAGGCTTAGAGGCATTCATTCTTAGTGCTTTGGCCACCCCCATGCCAAGCCATGATATCACCAGGGAATTTATGCTAATTCTTAATGATCCTTTCTCTTTCACATCTTTTGTGAGGTTTATCAGATGCTTCCTCATCATCAATCTCATGGCCTTCTTCTCAGGTCTCGTTCTCTGCATACTCTCAAGGATTTATCTCTCTGTCACAGCCTCAACAAGGTGTATCAGATGCTTCCTCAGCATCAAGCTCGTGGCCTTCAGCTCGTTCTTTGTTGGAGAGTTCCTAGCATTCTCCAGTCTTCTTTTTATTCTCTGGTGTGCCTTGCACACACATCCCTCCTATCCTGTTCCTTATTTCAAAAGGAAACTCTGGTCAGTCTGGGTCTAAAGGACCCCGTGGCACTTCGGGATGACATTCTATAGCTATACCATGCTTCCATTCATGGGGTAGTTGATGGTTCAACCACCAGTCTTTTTCTTATTAATTGTTGGCATAAGAGAAGACCCAGGGTTCAGCTCTAAGAGCGCACCAACAAGCCCTAGCTATTGGCCCTTTCAGAAGCACCTGCAAAGCAGATGAAATCTCACCCAAAGCAGCTATGAGGGGGTAGAAGGACAAAGATGTCTACAACCAGGGGAATATCAAGTGGTTCTTATTACAAAAACAACTCAACATGAATCTATCATTCAACTAGCTATATCTATCCTTTGCATCTATAGATATGATCTAATACAATAATGCAGATAACAATATAACAACGATAGAGCTTAAAGAATCAATCACACACACAATAATAGATGTACGTGGTTCACCCTCTCTCTAGGGATACGTCCACAGAACTATGCTTATGATATATTAATATAAATCTTACAGTTCTAATCTACGCTCTTGGCCCGCAGATCCTCTCTCTCCCCTTTCTTGTGCACCCAGTTGCAGGACTTGATCTTCACACCCAGCTAAAGACCTTACAATACCAGAAGGCTCTCTCTCTTAGCACTTCTCTTACCCTTAATACAATATTCTCCTAATGACCAGTAATCAGTAACAAGGCTCAACTACAGTACCGACCTGAGCTAGGTCCTTTCGACCTCTATTTAAACATTATAGTCCCTTACTGACAGCCTTAGGTAGAAACCTAGTTGTTAAAACCCTAATTACCAAAACCCTAGGTGTCTAAAACCCTAGGTCAACTTGACCTACTTTTTTCGTGCTTCGCCAACTTGTCTTTCCTTCTTCATCTCGCAGTGCTCCAAAGCATCCAATGCTGGCTTTTTTCACTTCCTGAGTTATCCTCAGTCCATATTCCTTGTTGATCTATCATCCTTAATCTCCTCATCCAACGACTTGATTTTCCACACTTTGCTCCATCTTTTCTATTTTTTTTCTCACTTCGACCCAGTGACAGTCACTGTGTCTCCTACGAAGCTCGCTTTTTACCTTTTCCTCCTCGTTATTCACTTCCTTCCATAACCAAGGGACAAAAATCCCCCAAAACTCACCTGTGACTCATCCTAAGGCACTTGAGCTCTGATCCTCTTGTTTTACTTTGAATTTCGACTATGTAGTGTAGCCCTTTCTTTATGCTTTATGCCTCCTTCCCATCCTTATGCAAACTTTATTTTCTGTGTTTGGTACCCAGTTTCAACTGCACCTGGTACCTGGACCCTTTTCTTCTGGATTCTACTGAGAGTTGTGAGGCAGTTGGTTGTCATAGTAAAACTTCAGTCGACTCCCATTCACCAAGCCTTCCTTCCAGTCTCCTTTCAATGTCTTCAACTGCGCAGGTCCTCCTTCTGTAACATAGGCAATCTCATATGGTCTGAGCCAATGCGTTCTAAACTTCCCAAGGTGTTTGATAAAATTACTGTCATATACCAATACTAAATCACCTTGCCTGAATATCTTCTTCTTGATGTGTCTGTCATGGTAGGCCTTTTCTTGTTCCTTCTAAATTTGTTGATGGAAGCCTGCAATGAATTTGTCTTCTTCTAGTTTGACCAATTGTGCTAGCCTCTCATGAATAGCGTCGGTATCATCCATGTATGTAAATGCAACAATTCTTAAGATTGGTACCAATTACTCCATTGGGACAACAGCTTCAAGACCATAAACCAACTTGAAAGGGGTCTGCATTGTTAATTTCTTGTAAGTGGTTCTATAAGCCCATAATACTGTTGGTACTCTTAAATCCCATTCATCCCTATTCACACTGCAAATCTTAGTCAATTTTGTCTCCAAGATCTTGTTGAATGCTTCAAATGTTCAATTTGCTTGTGGATGGTAAGGTGTACTCTTCTGATGGTGGACACCAAACTCTTCAGTCAGGGATTCAACTATCTTATTAATGAAATGTGTACCTTGATCACTCATAAGGACCTTAGGGCATCCAAACCTGGTTATTATGTCATCAAATATAAAACATGCAGCTACAGTTGCACTACATTCCTTGACTACTCTTGCTTCGGCCGATCTGGTCAGGTATTTTTTCACAGTGATAATATACCTTGCTCCTATGTGCTTTCCTGGTGGGTTTATAGGTCCCACGAAGTCAATGGCCCATTTTTCAAATGCCTACAAGGTCATCTATGGTGGTAATGGCATCTCATCTCTTTAGAATGGTTTTCCAACTCGCTGGCATATATCGCATGCTCTCTTATATTCTTTAGCATCTCTGTGTAACGTAGGCCACCAAAGGCCAGTTCGCAGAACCTTCTGTGCATTTTCTTTTCCTCTGTAATGTCCTCCTATAATGCCTTCCTGAGCTTCTTTGAGGATCATAGGGCACTCTGCCTCCATCACACATCTTCTTAGTATCTCGTCAGGTCCCATTTTATATAGCTGACCAACTATCAGTGAAAAATCTGCAACGCGCACCACTAGTTGTTTCTTCTGAGGAATCGTGTACTCTCCTGGAGCCATTCCCATTGACAAGAAATAGACTATGTCTGTGAAGTGGTCATCAATATTTATAATAGCGAGCAACTGTGCATCTGATAGTGTATCTTCTAGACTTGTAGGTTCTTCGCCATGTTCCAACCTCGACAGGTGGTTTGGGCCTTTGTTCATTTTTCCTAGCTTAACTATGATCTCAAAATCATACTCTTGAAATAGCAGAAGCCATATGCAGATTCTCCCCCCCAACACTAGATTTTTGACTAGGTACTTCAGCGTGGAGTGATCAGTAAACATTTTAAAGTGTCCTCCCAACAAGTAGTGGCATAATTTTTGCAATGCATACACAATGGCTAGTCCCTCTCTTTCTGTAGTGGTGTAATTAACTTCAGCTGTGGATAGATTCCTGCTGGAAAATGCTATTGGATGATCAATGTCCCCTTCTCCCAGTTGTGTCATTATTTCTCCTAATGCAATGGAGGATGCATCAACATGCACATGAAATTCCTTGCTCCAGTCCGGAAAGACTAGAATAGGTGCAGTTACCATCTTTTGTTTCAATGTGTCGAAGCTCTGCTGGCATTCTTTTGTCCAACCAAACTGACATTCTTTCTTTAACAAATTCTCCATTGGTGTAGTAATCTAATCATATCCTTTGATAAATTTCTTGTAATAGCCAGTATGTCCTAGCACAGTGCACAGTTGTTTCACTGAAGTAGGTGGTGGAAAATCAACTATAATTGCAATCTTGGATGAATCCACAACCAATCCTTGCTTGCATACAATATGTCCTAATAATACTCCAAATGGTGAGAAGAAGATGCACTTATTCAAATTTAAAGAAATTTGACACTGTCTGCATTTATCCAGCATTAGCCTTAGACATTCAATATGATTTTTCAACAAACTAAAAACAATCCAGTCATCAAAGTATGCTTCTAAAAACTTATGCAAAAATTCTTTGAATGCTTCAACCACCACCCTGGAAAACATAGTTGGGGCATTATTCAATCCAAATGGAATTACTGTATATTGGTAGGATCCCCACTCTATGGAAAACGAAGTCTTATGACAGTCCTCCTTGGCAATGCGGATCTGATGGTATCCTGAAAACCCATCTGTAAAAGAATGTACTTCTTGGCCTCCCACGTTATCCAGTACTTCGTCTGTGAATGGTGTAGGGAAATGATCATGTAGAGAATCATCATTCAGCTTCCTAAGATCTACTCAAATCTTTATCTCTCCTGTCTTTTTATCTTGCACTACCATGGGGCTAATCCACTCCGACTCTTCGATAGGTTCAATAATCCCTGCTTCCAGCATTCTGTCAAGCTCAATATTCACTTTTTCATTATATTTTGGGTTCAATATGTAGGGTCTTTGCTTGACTGGCTTCACATATGGTTTCAAAGGTATTCTCATCTCTCCCATAGGTCCTTTGATTCCCTTTATATCAGTGAACTTGGTCGGGAACAAGTCCTGATACTTGTGCAATAATTCTGTGATTTTGTCAGTGGTAGCAGTGTCCCAGTAATCTTCGATATTGGCAAGATTTGGTGTCTCCTCTATCCCGATATTGACTTTCTTTATCTTTATCAGTTGTCCAATGAATGGCAGTTCAAATCCTAGTTCTCCCGCATATCTCTGACCTTCTATTTCTGCGATATTAATGTTGTAGAAGATCTGCAATTTCTGGAAGGGCGCAGTCCATTCATCCTCTTCTTTCTCCAAAGGGAGGCCATATGCCTCCTTAAATGCTTTCTGTCTCACCATCTGTAGTGCTTGATCTACTAAAGGAAATTCACTTTCAAACAAAAATGTGGTTATAAAATTTTGGATTATACCTTCCTATTCTGAAGTGACGAGGCATAGCTCTACTTGAAGGTACCAGTTAATCAGGATGGTATCTAGTGTATTGACAAATCTGTGTACCCATTGTTCTCTAGGAATGTCACTACAGGCCTCTTTGTAGCTTCATACATGGTCCTTTGGTCAACTTCGACCTGTGTACCTTGCTTTGTAGCTTCCTACTTGTGCTGAAAACCATGTTGTCATCAAAGTTTGGCATTGTGTCCAGTCTGTAATATTTCTTCTATGTGTCCCCCACCATCTTGCTAGTGTGGCTTTCATGGCCTCATCCATTGCCAATAGCCTCTGTTGTGTTGGTACACTTGTCTCAAATTCTGATAAAAATTTCTCTAAGGGGTTCAGCCCATCAAATGTGGGTAGATTAGTCACTGTTGTGTCGATCCGGCAAACTTCCCTGGTTAGCCTAGCACATCTTCCTATATATACTTTGTACATATAGTTCTACCAGTCCTCCAACACTTCTTCTGAGTTGGATGAACATGTGTTGTCACTTCGCCAGCTTAGATTCCTGTTAGTTGTAGGGTTGATTTAATCCTACTGTCTGGATGTTAATTTGTAGATGTTTTCCAGTTCAAATGAGTGGTCCTCTTCTCTAATAGGTTTTGTATATCGTGGACCCTCATCTGGATCTAATGATGCAATGACCCTAAGGCCATCTTTCTCAAATGTCATGCATATTTTATTTAGATCAACAAAAATGGAATTTTCGAAGGCCTGATCAATTCCTAATAATGCAGGGTAAGGGCATCTATCATCAACAATTTCAATTACCTCGAAATATGCAAAGGTTCTTACTCCATCAATGTCAACTGGGACATGATCTAATCATCCAAATGGGCTGACAACTTGCTGATTAGCCATGCAAAGCCTGATAGGGGAATATATCATCTTGGGTTTTCCCATCAGTGCCTAAGTCTACTTCATCATGACATTGACCTCTGACCCTAAGTCAAGGACCACATAGTCTATCTCATACTCTCCTATATGATCATTCAAGTGTAATTATTTATTTGTCCTTCTCCTTTTTCCAATTTGGTGCACTGCCCTATTTAGTAAGGGGTCTATATTTCCTAGCTCATACTACTTGATTAAACCTTGTAATTCTTGCACAGTGCCTTTATCTTGAATCAACTTAACACAAGTGTACAAAAATTCCATGAGTTTTCTTACCTCTTTCCCTTCTGTTGGTGATGCAGACGAATAAAATGCCTGATGCATGCCATATTCTTTGATTTTTGGTTGTCTCTTTGATGAATATCCTTGATCTCCTTTGAACTCTTTTCTTGCCTCCTTGAATATCTGTATTTATTTATTAGCATCGATCGTTGGGGTCTTTTATGTAGCTTTTCTGACTCTGTGGTCATTTTCAGTCTTTCCTTGGGTTGCTCTGTCTTCTCCTGTAGCAGCACCTTCTTGAGTGATAACAACGACTCTAGGATCTGCTCCATGAGGTTCATCATATATCAGTTGTACTTGTGGGTTCTACCGAGGTCCTCATCTTTCCTGAAGTTTATCCAGCAGCACAGGGCATTCCTCTATGACATGCATGAAGGAGTTACAGTAACTATAGGTTGTGAAAGGATTCTGACAACCCCTTGATAAATGTCCTGGCTACGCATAGTTGTAACAGATTAATTTTCCTCGGCCTCGGCCCATACCTCCTCATCATCCTCATCCTCTATAGCCACTGCGAGGAGTGAAATTTCCTCTCCCTGGAGAGTTGTACTACGGAATGTTTCCTTCTTGTTGTACTTCGCCTTGAATCTTGTATATGTCTCTCGACCTTTCATGCATGAGATCATAAGCTATACAATATCGATCATCATGCCCCACTGATTTACAGAATGTACAATACAAGTTTGTGGGTGTTTGAACGTACTTCTGCATGTAGTAGCACTCACCTAGCCGATGCCTATTTCTGCATACATCACACCAGGGTAGGTTAACTTGCTTTAAGGGGCTCGGTGCCCCTGATGCCATGTACTCATGAAATAAGGGATAGTGTTCCTTATCATGGCCTTCAGATATGAATCTTACACACCAGATATCTTCCCTTTTGTCTTTTCCCTTATCTTTCTTCATATCCTCGACCTATAAAGACAAACTACTTAGCTGACTCATGATCTGGATAATGCCTGAGTTAGATTCTCCCATTGGTCTTGATTCAAGATTCATGGTGATCTCCAAATATTATGCCTGAGATGCAATCTTCTGCTGCATCAGAGGAACTCTTATATGTGGTAACAACATAGTGATGAACCATTCTTTGTTCTATTCATTGGGGATTTGAAAAGTTAACCAACCTGTCAGGGTCTTGAATCTTTGGTCGAACTCCCAAATAGGTTCTTCTACCTTTTGTTTAATCTCTTTTAGTAATGTAATACATTGTGAATCTAACTTAGGTTTCTTAAACTCTACAATCATTGCATTCTTGATCTCATTCAGGGGCTTAGGTTGTGCCAGTCCTTAGACAAGTTTCATGTACCATCTCAGTGCGCGGTTCTTTAGCATAGTGCTAAACTGGGTTTGCTTGATGGCTTCATCGGTGATACTTTTAATATTCCATACAGCTTCACACAGAAACCAGTGTTGATCTGGATCTTCAGATCCATCTCCTCTAAATATAAGGAGTCTCATTTCATCTGCCATAGAGCTGACTAGGGTTCTTGTCTGAGTGGATATTGAGCTACTAGTAACAGTACTCTGAAGACTCTGCTGGTTTTGGCTATTCTGACTAGTAAGTATTGTTGGGACAACAAGAGGATTAACGTTACTTACTTCAGTAGTCCACGTACACCTTAAGGTTTCTAGCTCGCTTTGGCGAAGTTCTTCATTGATGGAAAGTACAATAGCGATGATGGATTGAGTATAGGTATAATGTGCCAGGTGGGCACCAGAAGTATTTTAGGAAGATGCAGCAGAGCAAGCTCATGAAGACCAGAAGAGATAGTGTAGAGGTGCACGCAGAGTGAAGTGTATGTATGTTTTTCATTGATGGCAAAGATCACGACCAACAACACTACGATGATCGCATGGAAAGATCAGAAGCTAAATTCCATTTTGGTTATTAGAAATAAAGACTCCATTTTGAAGGTCCAGATACCGGGAGTTGGAGGAGTCAAGAGTCGAGACTCTTCATCACAGGAGTCCCAAAGTGCCGAAATGCGAAACACCGAAAATCTTGAAATAGGCACATCAACCGGAGTTTTGGATACCAAGAGTTGGAGGAGTCAAGAGTCGAGACTCTTCATCAAAGGAGTCCCGAAGTGCTGAAATGCGAAACGTCGAAAATACTGAAATAGGCACATCAATCGGAGTTTCAGATACGAGGAGTTGGAGGAATCAAGAGTCGAGACTCTTCATCATAGGAGTCCCGAAGTGCTGAAATGTGAAACGTCAAAAATCCTAAAATAGGCACATCGACTGGAGTTTCAGATACCGAGAGTTAGAGGAGTCAAGAGTCAAAACTCTTCATCATAGGAGTCCCGAAGTTCCAAAATGAGAAATTGCGAAAGCGCTGTATGGATAAGAACTTGGCCACTGTCGATGGTCACATCGTCGAAGAGAAGTAGATAAGAGCTCCAAGAGACAAGCTCCATTCCAAAGGTTGGGACATGGAGAGTCGAGACGACTCATCATAGAATCCCGGAAACATGAAATATGAAATGCATGTTCAAAATTGGCCCCTGGTCATAACCTATGGTCACATCGATGAAGGCTCAAGGGAGGAGGTAACACGAAGCTAATATCCATTTCGAAGATCGTGACTTGGAGAGATGAGATGCCTCACCACAGGAATGTCGAAATGTCAAAATGTCGAATTGCGAAATGGTGAAATAAGCGTGAGACCCATCATTTATGATCCAACGGTGCAGGTTATTCAGGAATATGATTGAAGGGCTATTGTTGCTCTTCATAGTTAATCGATCAATGTCGATTCTGTTAGCGATATTTCTTGTAACGGGGAGCAAAATGTGAAGGAATGGGTTAAAAACCCACTTATCCTAAGTTTGGGATGCAAATGCGTCCATGTTTAAATGGAAACCAAATCTGGACGGCAAGGATTCGCGCACTCAGATCAATGGCGCACATAGGATTCCGGAGCCCCCCCACCTTTCTACCTTTAAGCGGAGGGGGGGGGGGG
>SNQJ01S0040264.1:115046-138926 GCA_010110895.2 Picea sitchensis
CTTAGTTGTCCAACATAGTCTACTGTATCTTCATGATGTGGTTTTCATGCAAGAGCATCTTGATTATTAGCTTCAGGAAGTGCAAAAATTTTCCTCTGGGTCCTTTGAAAAAGTATCTCTTGGCTTGGCTACAAGATTTTGTTCTGTCAACAACAAAATCAGTGATATACCCTCCAATGGTACTATCAAACCAGTGATCTACTGCCCAAGATACAGCGTTGTCGACTCTCTTGAACTTCTGGATCAATGGTGGTGTCCAAACCATAGGAGGTCTAGATCTAATTTCAAATTGTGTGTTAGCTAACCTAGCCAACCACTCGTGTAGCTTCTAATAGATTCCTCCAAAGAAGATCTCATGAATGTTGGTGAAGATGTATCGTTGTAGCCAATATTCAATAGTCAGTTTAGGGTTCTTTTTATGGGATTCAACAAAGTCCTTCTCTTGATCCTCTATCCACTTTTGGATCTATGTCTTTGATGGGAACCACCTTGAAATTCCCTTAAAAAGATTATTTTCCCGGAAACAGAACTATTTGTTGGCATAGTGGAAGACCCATGGTTCATCTCCAAGAGTGCACCAACAAGCCCTAGCTACTGACCCTTTCGGCAGCACCTGCGAAGCAGATGCAGTCTCACCCGAAGCAGCTATGAGGAGTTTGTAGGACAGAGATGTCTACAACCAGGGGAATATCAAGTGGTTTTTATTACAACAATAACTCAACATGCATCTATCATTCAACTAGTTATATCTATCCTTCAGAGCTATAGAGATGATCTAATACAATAATGCAGATAACAATATAACAATGATAGAGCTCAAAGAATCAATCACACACACAACAACAGATGTATGTGGTTCACCCTCTCTCTAGGGCTACGTCCACAGAACTATGCTTATGATATATTAAGATAAAGCTTACTGTTCCGATCTGCACTCTTGGCCCATAGAGGCTCTCTCTCCTTCTCTCTTTCTCTCTTTCTCTCCCCCTTCCTACGCACCCAGCTACAGAACTTGATCTTCACACCCAGCTTAAGACCTTACAATACTAGAAGGATCTCTCTCTCAACACTTCTCTTACCCTTAATACAATATTCTCCTAATGATCAGTAATCAGTGACAAGGCTCAACTACAGTATCAACCTGACCTAGGTCCTTTCAAACTCTATTTATACATTATAGTCCCTTACCGATAGCCTTAGGCTGAAACCTAGGTGTCAAAACCCTAATTACCAAATCCCTAGGTGTCTAAAACCCTAGGTCAACTTGACCTGATTTTTCCAGGCTTTGCTAGCCCGTCTTTCCTTCTTCATCTCGCGGTGCTCCAAATCATCCAATGCTGGATTTTTTCACTTCCTGAGTCATCCTCGATCCATCTTCCTTGTTGATTTGTCATTCTTGATCTCCTCATCCAACAACTTTCTTTTTCACACTTCGCTCCATATTTTCTGTTCTTTTTCTCACTTCAGCCCAATGACAGTCACTGTGTCTCCCGCAAAGCTCATTTTTTACCTTTTCTTCCTCGTTCTTCGCTTCCTTCCATAACCAAGGGCCACCATTAACTGATCTCTTATAGTTTTCACATTCTTTCCTCTAGTGATATCATGGTTCGTACTTTCAAGTATTGACCCCAACAGTAAGTTATTGGAAATTCAAACAATAATACATTTACATTGTTCCCATGCCACAACATGGTAATCCTAATTAATGAATAATTACAATTTGGGGGAAACAGGGGTGTTACAATCCCCTCCCCCTTAAAAGGAACATCATCCTCATTGTTATTTCTCAGTAACACATGTCATTCCTTTCTCATTCATCCACTTCAGAAGTCTTGACCTTCTTTCTCGGTCAGGTCCTTTTTCAAACTCTTAATGTTTGTCACATGCCTTCAATAATTCTTGGACAACAAGCACATTAATCATAGTCTCATGCAAAAACATATTACTATTGCACAAAATTTCTAGGAAAATTTCACAATATAGCACAATACTTATTTGCATAGTTTGTGGATTTGTATCCACATGGTTGTCTTGTTATCTAGTATCACTGTTTTTCCTTGACATACCCATTGTGTGCATGATACCAACCAAAAAGTTACAAGAACTATCAAAGTCTCCTCTTCCTTGTGGTCACTCACCCTCTAGGCCCAGGCTCATGCGTCCCCTTCTTTGTTATACAATTCCTCGGGTGATCCATATTTCCTTGCCAAGGTTTTCTCACACAGGAATAATCCCAGAGACTTTATCGAGCCTTACAGTCGAGGCATCCTTTAGACTTGCTTTGTTGAGGCATCCCTCCAACTTTTTTTACCTTAACACAGCATATTCTAGGCGATCATGGCTTACCACAGGGTTCTCATTGCTCAACAATGGCCTCCTTCATTCTTTTCAGATGGATAGCCTCCATCCATCTTTCTGGACAAATATTTTCTTCTCACCTATATCATAGGTATACAGAATTCATGAGACATCATCACAATTCTAAATTTCAAAATTTTATTGCAAATCTGTCACCCAAAGATTTTCCAATTTCTTCATTTATTTTCAGATCTATTCTGCACGGAACTGGATTCACAAGCATGGGCCTTCCCTCCCCATGGAAGTTTATCTTAGTAGGAAATATGTCTTTTTTATGGGCTTACAATATTTCCATATCTAAGACTCTTTCTTCCTGCAAGTCATTCTTTACAAATCCAAATAAAGTGTTAGTTGCCCATGTGTGTGTATATATATATATATATATATATATATATTCTCACCACATTTAAATCGTCATCACGGACTTTCTTAACTTGTGCATTCTAACAATTGCACCACATCTATATAAACATGGAAGGAAAAAAAATCATCCCTTACCTATGCATCATTTCACCCTACCAAACATTTCAAAATGTAATTCAGGTATCAATTGACTTTAATGAATGCGCCAACATTCATACTCAATGCACCCTTGCATTGATTTCAATTTTTCCACACTTTATGACAAGAATTCTTCCATGGTGTGTTGGAGCTTAGACAAGCTCTTCACCATGTCACTTATTCACTCTTGTTCATTATTGCAAATGAACTATGCTTCTTGCTACAGTTTGGTCATGATCCCAGGTCGGCACATATGAAACTATAAGTTTATCTTGAATGCACCCAATCATTCTTTCCTCATTAGTAACCAAGGTTCCCACACTCATGGCCACCCAAATTTTCTTTCCTTCTACTTCCATACAATGTAAGTAAAATTTTCGGAAGGTCCTCCTTCCTCAATGGAAGGTCCATTGTCTTCCCTTCATGTAAACATGAATTTCCTCGAAACAATTCCATGCAATGTTCTAGCTATGAGCACCTTTATTCCCATAAAACCAGTCCCCGTGACCACAATCTAGCGCAGAGTGCTAAACTCTATCTTCCTTGACTGGCCTGGAGGAACTCTTTTTTCTCTCCATGTGACCGAGAGTTGTGACCTTGGTTCTATTCTTTCCTGGCACTATCCTTCCATCTCCCCTGTCCAAGCTCTATGTTCTTGGCTAAATCCCTTGTCTGCAAATCGATGGTGTAGATTTGTCTTCCCCAAGATCCAACGACTGCAAGGGATTGAGGAACCTCAACTAAATCACGGTTTAGCTCTCCTCCCGATCTTCAAAATGAATATGGGTCGTCGGATCTATGATCGGATCCCAAACTCCAAACAATGCTATATTGAATTTAAATTACGGGTACAGGTATCGAAGTTAACCCGTGTGCATATGCAATCTCTGCAATGATCGTTGGTCGTCGATCTTAGCCCTCGATCGATTTTAAACCACATGATTTCCAGATAATTATAATTCCAACACATAAGTGTTTGACAGAGAATTTAGATTGAGAACAAAGCTTTGATTTACTAAATTCAACCACAGAACCCAATCACAATACGAGTTTTACACAACATTAACGTGTGGGTTACTTGCAAGTTCTTTCACCGATCGTTCACAGATCGACGATTCACAGCGATTGCGAAATCCCAATATGCTCACTCTTTATTAGAGAGTTCAATTGATGCAGGAGCATCACCTTCAAAGTCAAAACACAAGCATGGAGTCAAAGGAATGACATATCAGCATGATAGAGTTTCAAATCCAAAATTAACTCAGAATTAAATCGAGTTATTGAGATATTTTTGAAAGCAACATTTTTTAATATGTCGTGTTTGTAAAGTCGTGAAGGACTGTAAGGGGTTGCATATATTGAGTATTGACTCTTATCTGGCAATAAATGTTAGATATTGTAATAGGAAAAAGTAGGTAGCCGCTAATAGTTTGATAGGATAGGTTGCAGATAGGACGACGAGAGCTCATGGAGCCGCTCCTTAGATAGTTTGTTATTGCATTGTAAAAGTATTATGAGATTAGGAGATGATGAGATAGAGATTGGAGAGATCAGTAGAACAGAGTAGAGTAGAAGAAATATATGTAATTTGTTTCGTGAATGAATAGAATAGACATAATTGTCCCAAATCCTTTGGCTATGTCCATTTGATGTATGAATGAATGAATGATATATTTTGTGTATGTGATTTATTTAATTTTCGTTCATGTGTGATTGTTCGAGAAATTGATTGTATGAGTTCGTGACGAAACTGAATGAGTTTCAATTGTTTCTCTTATGATAATCGTATGGAAGGTGTGAATCTAGAATGCAAAGAGTGTGTCAATTGAGTCTCAGAGTGACTCAAAGAAGTTTAGGGAGAACAAAGAAAACTTAGACTAGGTGTAAGGTGTGCATGGCGTCAAAGAGTGACCAAGCGTCGAAGAACCCAAAACAGAGGAACGTCAGGTGGGTGACAAGAATTTATTTCCAAGAAATCCTTCAATTTGAGTTATCAAAATCCCAAGAGCGCAAGGTGTGCATGGGGAATCAAAATAATTTTAAGGACAAATATCAGAAGGGATAGCACTTTCACAAGTGTTGACGATATCCAAGAGTCAGACTCGCAGGAGGAGCAAAGGTTTGAAACCTTTGAACAATTAGAAAATATTCTAAGTCGGAGAGAGATCAGAAGCTCAGGAGGAGGAGTGACAGTGGTCGTTAGATCATAGTGCAATGGATCAAGTAGAATCTCAGTCATTCGATCGCTGGAACAGATCTAACCCATCAGATTGTTCAGGGTAAACTTCAAGCATCGGGTCATCAGAGTGTATATGAGCCGTCAGATACCGTGAGTCCGGGAGGAGGCAAGTTTGAAACTTGATATTACTTAATTGCAGAGAGCCAGAGAGTCAGAGAAAATCTGGACCATTGGATCTAGGAGGACACGTTTCCATAGGTCAGAATATCCAGAGGGAGGCAAAGGTCGAAGTGTTGAAACACTCAAAGTTCGAAGAGTTGAAGAGCCAAGATTCGTTGAGCTATAAGTGGACACTTGTCAATAGATCGTGATCTCCGGGTAAAGTTGTTGAGGATTTTCAGTTGATATCTGAGACTACCGAACCTCGAAGACCCGAAGTGATTCAATGTTGTCAGATCTAGGAGGGACGTGGCATAGATCCATGCACACTGGGTAAAGTCCCGAAGTAATCCTCTATCGTTAGATCAAGAGGACACGTGGCATAAATCTGCATACTTCACGAGGAGAGAAAAGTTGAGAGTTGAAAAGTTTAAAGTCTGGATACGTGAAGGGATCATAGTCGTTGATCTGAGGAGTGTTACACATCAACATCACTCGCTTTGATAGTGTTGCAAGTGTCTCATATTGCTCACAAGTGTCGCAAGTGTCGCATGTTTCTCACAAGTGTCGCAAGTGTCAAACAAAGCATAATTCCATGATGACGACACTAAGGACACACTTAAAATGCCTCAAACACTTGATTTGAAGGAAAAGGGATGGTTAACTGAAGTCAAGTATCTCTTGCCACCTAAAAGAAGCTTTCAATCTAAGGTTTTAAAAGAGAGAGTTCCCCTATATCACCCTTAGGAGCGTTTTCACTCCCCTATAAGGTGCTAGGGAGCGTTATAACACCAAACAACCCTTCTGAAGGAGTGCTATAGATTTTTAGAGCGTTGGTGCCCCCCTAAATCCTACTAGGGAGCGCTATAGCGCTATGATGGCCTTTTTGAGGGAGCGCTGCCTATTCTGAGTTGATCTGTTGAGGAGAATAAGGGGAAGATATTTCAATATTGGAAGGCAGTTGCATTCGAATTCCTGGTTCAACCATGATCTTAGGAGAAGATCCCTGGCTTAAGGAGGGAAATCCTCAAATTAACCTAAAGATACCTCAAGAGGTTAAGCCTCTCTAAACCTATACAAACAGGCTCTATCATGGTGAAAAGGGGGGGAAGAATTAGAAGCATGAAACCTATGATCTCATAGGAAACACACAGTGAACTAGAGGAGAGTACTTGATGAAGTTGTTGTCATCTGGATCATGGATCTTTTGAGCAAGGGTTAGACAAAGGGGACTTGACGAAGCTGTCGCATTCACATCTACGGTTGTACGTTACTTCTGTCATTGTTCTCATCAATATGACATGCTTGGCCTGTTTCTTTCTAGTTTGTGTTTAATCTCACATGAACTTGTCTCTGATAGATAGGTCTATTTCAAGCTAATATCAATAGAGTAGGAAGTGGTTGTACTATTTTTTTTCTACAGGGCTCATCGAGGAGCGAAAGATTAGAGCTCAACTCGGAGAGTGCAGGGAAAAACGTCGATAAAAGGTACTTATTTTCTCCTTCCTCCTCATACATTAGTTTGTATAGATATAAAAGGAAGGCAGTGTCCATGTTAAGCATCTTCTGTCTTAAGAGTTAAGAGTCTAGCTCTCAAGAGGAGATCTACCTGTCCGCAGGGAGATTTTCCTTCAACAAAAACTGGCGACTCCACTGGGGAGAATTGAATCAAAACTTTAAGTTTTGATTTTTCCTCATAGAACTTGTCTTACCCTTTGATTGTTTTCAGACCTGGTTCACCCCTTTTGATTGATTTCATGTGTTGATTGACTCCTCACCCCATCACTCTCAGCTTGATTACCAAAATTAGACTGAAATTTTGGATTTTCATACATTTTCATGAGATTTTCAAGCCTGGCGCCCCTGTGGCTGTGTTAACAGAGTGCCAATTCTCCCTAGATGTGTTAGACAGAGCGCTATAACACTTGGTTCTCCTTACAATAGAGCGCCAACCCTCTTTTGGAAAAAAACCTCTCCAAAATTGCTTTTTTCAGGGTCCAGTCTCTGTGTTTCACTTGCTGAGCCTCTTTGTGAGTCAATGCTTCTTCCCATTCAAATTTGACATCCTTCCTTCTGAGGAGAAAATACCTTGTTGTTTAGATTTTGTAGCCTTCTTCATTATTTTTTAGTTTTTCTACTGTTGGGAGTTTGAAACTAATGCACTGTTTTTCTCTCCTTTTTGATTGAGCGAGAAACTCTGGTGAAGGACATCAGAAATCTACGAATATATTCATTTGGTTTTTGTTGAGGTCATTGTTCTTCAACACCTCTTTTTGTGTGAAATTCTTGATTTTCTTTGTTTTCTTTTCTTTTTCTTCTTGTTTTTTATCACGACAAGAGGGCGTATTGTTTGTACGAAACCTGCTTATGTTTGTCTGAGTTTCCTTGATCCAAAAGGATAATCAGCAGGAGAAGTGTTGTTTTGAATTAATCATTATTCGCATACAAACAATAAAGAGACATCTTCATGATTGATTTTCATATTAGAAGACATTTCCAAATTTTTTTAGCACCACATCGGATTTGATTAAAGAAAATTTGTTTGAGGACATTCCTTCTTAGTGTTTGTTAGTGAAAATAACCCTCTCTCTCTCCTTTAAATAGATATTCATCGAAAATAAATGATTGATTATCATATTTGATACATTTTTTGGGGATTGAGTCATCATTCCATCCATTTCACTTCCATGCACCCCTTTTGAGTAAAGAACAGCTATAAAATGAACGCTAATTAAAAACTTTCTAGAACATTTTCTTTTCTAGGATCCTCCACCAATAGTAGACTAGGAATAGTTCTTTGGATTAGGCTGTGAGCATAACTCTCCAAAGTTTCCAAAACAAGCATTAGCATCTAGAGCTAGGTAGATTCAAATCCAATTGTCGTATAAGTCTACCTGGGATCCCCCTCTCACACATGGGTTATGCACGAGGTCGCACTCGGGAAAGCTACGGAGATTATCCCTCTGTGGTTTGACTGATTGGAGTAGTCAGATCGTATTATGGGGATCGCTTAAAGGTATACCCACAATGTTGAGTGGAAGCCTTTCAAGTTGATTTCGGGCTAGATACCCTGCCCGTACGTTCGGACTAGACTGTTGATTGTACCCACCCAGGGGCTGACTGCGAATTGGTAACCTTAGTGGCCATAATATTTAGGGTCTTACACAAGGTGACAGTGAAGGGAAGTCTCACTGTACCTGGGACAGACATTGGTCAAACTCACTCGGGCTCCTTTGATGGTAAATCCACAATTACTGCATGGAAGCTTGCACCAAGGTGAAAGTCCCTTAAGCAGGTCGCCATTGTAACTGTTCCACCATATCCCTGCCCCTTCTTGACTTGATCACGCGACATTGGATTTCATCACCAACTAGTACGGTCATCGAGAGAAGGTTTTGTTTTCTTGGTTGTGATTCCTAGATTCTATTAGCGTATGTTGCTTCTTTTCAGTAGTTAGCCATAGATTTTTTCCGCTGACTCTTGTTTGCCAACATCGACCCTCCATTCCATTCGCGGAGGCTACAGGGACTTCCTCTAGAAAATATGGAAGAGAATACCCCTTTACCCCCTCATTCTATGGAGGAATCTCCTCAACAGAGCGATTTTCACGACACTATAACCTCCCAAGAAGAAGTTCCCACCTCTTTAGAGAATTTTCAAATTGTTTCAGAGTCTCTGGAGGCTTTCCGCATTCCGGAGGGATATGAGAGATGTGTTCTCCAACTCAATTCAGCCGATGAATTTGTCATCATCAATCCTTCTGATGTTCTGACTGGGTCTCATTCAAACCCTCTAGTTGATGACCCCTTTTGGACCACAGACATTGTTCAAAGTCCACCACACATGGTGCGGGATCTTTATGGAATAGAAATAGGTGTCGATGCGCCTATCACCTACACCGTACCCTTAAACCATTTTATCTGTACTACCATTTTTTCAACTACACCCTCCTTTGATCCGAACACATCGTCTGTTGGCCCAAGGTCCACTTTTTCTCTCCAGACGACTCACTCTACAATGGTCCCTCACGTTCCGACTATCCCCGTCAGTAATATGGTGGTTAGCCAAGTTGAAATTGGCACACCAATAACACCTAGACCTTCATCATCACTCCCTTTTGGGTACAAAGCACTGAATTCTTCTGATGTCACTACTACCCAAGTTATGCCTGGAATTTCTATACCTATACAACAACCCGGAGGGACCGGTCTTGGTAACTTTAAACCGTTAAGTAGCATTAGTCAGTCATTTACGTCTGTCTTGGTAACTTTAAACTGTTAAGCAGCATCGGTCATTCATTTACATATGGTTCTCAAATTCTGAGAAATCCACCTCAAGCTGGGGGGCATCCTCCCACCAGAGGACAATTTCCATTTGGAGGGCACCCTCATGCTGGGGGGAAGACTCAATCCGGAGCCTATCATCAACCATATGGACAAAATGTTTCTACCACACCCAATCCGTGGAATATCCCTTTTCCAGGAAACCCACAGTTCTTGGGGGGACACAATCCTCAATCTCCACAACAACCTCTTCCCCCTCAAGGGACTCATCTATATCCTCCTTGTGGAAAAATGCCAAATCCGGATTATAATCCTCAAAAACCATCCAGTTATCCCCCACTCGCACATGTTTCTCAAACCCCCTCAAATCCTGTGTACCCTGGTCAACACCAACCTTACACAAGAGGACCCACTAGTTACAATTATCCACCTAACCCAGTGTATGGTCCTACTGGTGTTCCTATGTGACACCATTATTACCCACAGGTTAACAGACAACTACCTTTCCTAGTGACTCTGGACCTCCCAGACTTGTCTCGGTTAATGAATGATCCTATTTTTCATTCTCCGGTTTGGCCAACTATTCCAGCTAAACTTCCTTCTGATATTCCAAAATTCGACAGAAAGTCTGGAGAAGACCCAAACAACCACATGATGACTTTCCATTTGTGGTGTTCATCCAACTCCCTCATGGATGATTCTATACGTTTGCGTCTTTTCCAACGAACGCTTATAGGTTTTGCAACAAAGTGGTATATTGAACTACCACGTGCTTCTTTTCATGATTTCAACTCCCTTGCCATGTCCTTCCTCACACACTTCCAACTACTCATTCGATACGAGACAGGTATTGAACTATTGACCTCCCTTCACCAGACAACCTTCGTACATATCTATGATCATATTCATGAATGGAGAGGACGACGAAGTTTAATCAAAGCGGTCATTCCTGACCAATTATTAGCGGAATGGTTCACCAAATCACTGATACCCTAGATCGCTCGTGATGTTGTTATGGGTGGTGTAGTCACCAAGGAAGAGGCTATTGCTTGAGCTCAGTACTTAGATTTGGTTTATTCACAATATTCTACTCTGTATGAATTGATACCAAATGCTACCCATACCACTACTGATCCATCCAAACCATCATCTACCTCGCACGCGGATGGAGTCATTGGTTCCGTCAAAACTCAATCTACTTCCCAGTCGACTGGAACAACCCAGCAGTCCGCTTTGACGTCTGCTCCCAGTTCAACCACGCCCTCTTCTACCTCCCCTCACACTTAGGTCTCTGAGGTGAATACGGTCCAATCGACCCCTTCACAACAATATGGGGGCACGAAGAAAGAAAGAAATAAACCAAAGAAAAACAACAACAATGAACAACCAAAAAATCAACCTCAAACCCTGGCTATCAGAAAACAACCACAATGGAAACAAAAATTCCCATGTCTCATTTGTGGTGATGATCACTACAGTTGAGACTGTCCACATCGTGATGAAGTGGCCAAGATTTTTAAGGGAAATTCACAACCTGTTGTGCTTACCCAGCCTTTTCCACAGCAACAATCTTTGGTTGCTCAAACCCCCACTCCAGGGGAAAGTTCCAACCAATCCCATGATGAGGCCTCTACAAGTGCCCACATTTACATTTTTAACAGGATTAATCTGACCACTCACACTAGGACATATGACACACCGATTAAACCAGATAAGCCAAATCCCACTAACGGTTCCTTACCGGACCCATTACCATCTTTCGTTAGTCCTCCATCTACTAGCCCTCCGTCTGGCCACTTCAGATCGAGAAACCTTCATTTGACTCCATCTTACGCCCTCCTAAGAGAACTATCTAGAAATCTACCTTTAATCCTAGTTCACGGGCTACCCAAAACTACAACATTGTTGAAGATTTGGCTCAAGCACCGTGTGCTATGTCTGCTTTGGAAGTTCTACAACATTGTCCCATCCAATGTAGAATGCTCTTAGCTCCCATCGGTGCTTTCAATCTTGATTCATCTAATAACCTCACGTTTAATCTGGATGATCATCAACCTCTACTCTCCCACCAACTAGCTTTTCATATCGATGTTGTTGTTCACAATCAACAAATCCACCGAACTATCTAGGATGAGGGAGCCTCCACTTGTGTCATGTCTTTAGCTTATTGGAAAGGCTTAAAATCACCTACCCTTAACAAATCCCCTACGATGTTACGTGCTTTCGATGGATGAATTTTTCATCCTGATGGACTTTTACAATCCTTAACCATTTAGTTGGGTAGCAAAATTGTTACTATTGATGTCGAACTGGTCGACACCCCCCTCGATTACAATCTACTACTTGGAAGAAGTTGGTTCTATGCTATGACTATCATCACCTCGTCGGTGTTTCAATGTGTACAATTCCCCCATCAAGGAAAAATTGTCACTATTGATCAACTAGATTTTTGTACACCCGACGCTTGTGCCCCTATCACCAACAGCATTCCTTTTTTGGGAGACCACCCAGTTACGTATGAAAGCATTGGTGTTGGCTTGTTGAAAGATTCTAGCCTTATGGGTACCTTCCCTACACCACTTCCACCCACCACACATCATATTTCCACTGTCAATATGATTTTGACTATGGTTTATCAATCTTTGGAATCATCCGACCCTTGGATTGTACCTAGTCCTATGGAATTCGATGGTCTAGGTGACACTATTCCACTTAGCCCAGTCGAGGCCACATACATGGCTATTCAATCTGCCTATCCCTCCATGGACAACACCCATCTATTGGCACCTGATGCCTACTCAATGTCATCATGGTTGGACTCCCTATCATCTGCAATCGATTACATTTCCAAAATTTTCCCTTATAATGAATCTATAATGGAAATGCTCAGTATCGACAACGTACCTTGGGATGATAACCATCATCGATCCTATTTTCTTCTGCCTTTGGAAGAAATTCACAACGACATACACTTTGTATTCCCTCCTGATGTTACCCATTCTCCACAATCTCCCATCCTCACACAAGATACTCTTTCTGAGGGGAACATGGGTAATATCTCTACTACAATCGTTATTGATATTTTGATCAAAGAAGGTATTATGGAAAACATTAACCTCAGTGCTAATTGCACACCCGAAGAAGTGGTATCTTACACCACTCTGTTTAAATAATTCTGCGATGTCTTCGCTTGGAGCTACAAGGAAATGCCAGGAATCGACCCCTTGATCGTCGTGCATGAAATCAAGAATTACCCAGGTGCGAAACCTTTTCAATAGAAACTCCGCCTGGTTCATCCCAAGAAAATCGTAGCGATAAAGGCAGAAGTTGAGAAACTTTTAAAATCTGGCTTTATCTATCCTGTCCCTTTGACAGAATGGGTCTCCAACCTTGTTCCAGTTGCCAAAAAATAGAGGACCATCCGTGTCTGTGTTGACTATCGGGATCTCAATAAGGCTTATCCAAAAGACAACTACCCTACGTCCTTCATCGACCAGATCATTGATAATTTCACTGGGAGCGTAATCTTCTCTTTCATGGATGGTTTCTCCAGGTATAACCAGATTGAAATTTTACCTGTTGATCAACATAAGACAGCCTTTATCTGCCCATGGGGAACTTTCGCCTATCGTAAGCTACCTTTTGGTCTCAAAAATTTTGGTGCTACTTTCCAGCAGGCCATGTCGTACACTTTCCATGATATCAAGCATATTGCAGAACCTTACCTCGATGACTTACCTGCCCACTCATCCAATCGATCAGATCATGTTGATCACATACGGGCTATTTTTCTTCGTTGTTGGTTTTACCGTATCCACTTGAACCCACATAAGTGTATTTTCGTTGTCTAATCTGGTCAACTCCTTGGTTTTTTTGTCTCTATAGATGAGATTCAGGTGGATCCCTTAAAGATTAAGGCTATTCTAGCCTTACCCCCACCTACTAGTTTGACTCAACTCCAAAGTTTGCAAGGAAAAGCAAACTTCCTTCGTCGTTTCTTTTGTAACTAAGCTGAGATAACTAAAGGATTCATGCGGTTGTTGCAGTAAAACACCCCTTTCATCTGGGATGACATCACTCAATGATCATTTGATGCTCTCAAGCATGCCCTGACCCACGCACCTTTGTTGCATCCTCCAGAGTACACAAAAGACTACATCCTTTACTTAGTCGCCTCCACTTCCACTATTGCAATGGTGTTAGTTCAAGAGGACCCCAACGGTGAGGAACATGTGATATATTACCTGAGAAAGAGTCTATCTAGACCTGAACTCCGATATTCACATGTAGAGAAATTGGCTATGGCATCCGTCATCGTTGTCCAGAGATTTCGCCATTACATCTTACTATGCACCACCATGGTGATTGCGGACTCAAACCCCATGTACCACGTCTTGACACGTCAAGTGATTGAGGAAAAATACTCTAAATGGATCGTCATCCTTCAAGAATTCGATCTTGAATTTGTGAAGTCCAAAGCCAAAAAGTCCTTGGTGTTTGCGGAGCTCATCTGTGACCTCCCCCATGCTGACAAAGATATCAAACCTAGAGATTCTCTCCCTGATGAAACTCTTTTCCTCATCATCACCTCTGATCCTTGGTATGGATAAATCCTCCTTTACCTCCAAACCCAACGATTTTGGACTAACACTTCCCGTGAAGAGCGTCGACGTATTCACCACCATTATCATCGTTATCTTATCTTCGGTGACACCTTGTATCACCATGGTATTGACACTATCCTTCGACGATGTTTGATTCATGCAGAGGATGAATTCATTCTGAACAACTATCACCTTGGAGCCTATGGCAGTCACCTTTCTGGGATGGCCACAGCCCAAAAAATTCTACGTTCTGGCTATTTTTGGCCCTCGATTTTCAAAGATTGTATTGAGGTAGTCAAAAAATGCCCACCCTGCCAAGTTTTTAACAACAAGGCACGCACCCACCCTACTACGCTGCATCCCATCATCACCATCGACCCCTTCACCAAGTGGGGCATCGATTTCATGCAATGTAATCCTACCTCAGTCAGGGGGCACAGTTATATAATTGTCGTCGTCGACTACTTTACAAAATGGGCTGAGGCTATGCCTACCTTTCTAAACGATGGTCATACCGTAGCACTTTTTTTTTTAACCACATCATAACTCGTTTTGGTGTACCACGTGCCATTGTCACTGATCATGGTGCACACTTTAAGAACCAGATGATGAGTGAATTGCATGCCAAGTTGGGTTTTCTCCATGAAAACTCATCCCCATACTATGCTCAGCCCAACGGACAAGTTGAAGCCATCAACAAAGTCCTCAAAACCATGATTCAATGCATGGTAAGGGAAAAAAAGACATCCTGGCATCTAAATATTTTCTCCACTCTCTGGGCTTACCGTACTTCTGTGAAAACCGCAACTGGATTTACTCCTTTCCAGTTAGTGTATGGCATTGAAGTTGTTTTACCAATCGAGTGTGAAATTCTATATCTGAAACTTAAAGTAGAACTCCTACCCCATACTTCTACCGAAGAAGAACGTTTCTTATATCTGACCAAACTGGACGAAACACGTCATGATGCCACTCTCGTTAACGAGGCACATCAGAAACGGATAAAAAATCAATACAACAAATATGTCCATCATCGGACTTTTGCAGAAGGAGACTTAGTCCTCGTCTATGACCAGGCTCATGACAAACTAGGGACAGGTAAGTTAGAACCTCTGTGGCATGGCCCTTACATTGTGAAATGTGTTATGCATAGAGGTGCCTATGAGTTAGTCGATTATGATGGAATTTCCCTAGGGGAGCCCCGAAACGGGCTTTACCTTAAAAAGTACTATGCCTAGATCACCTAGCATGTGTACATTCTACATTATTGTATTTTAGTTTGGTGGGTCTATTTTTTTCGTGTGCTTGAGTCTTTACCTTTGCCACTCATAATTGTGCCTTTTGTTTTCATGCGCAGATGACGTCTTCCTTTCCTATCTTTGTCGGGTTTGCAGATGGTGCTAGTCGACACACCCGAAACATTGCTTTGGTGGCATGGGTCATTTACCAATTTGACGAGGTGGTAAGTTCAGGAGGTATTTGCTTAGGACCAGTGACTAATAACATGGAAAAATATCATGTTGTCATCAGAATCTTGACCCAAGCCTCCTCCCTAGGTATCTCGCATATCATTGTTAACCTAGACTCCCAACTCGTGGTCTATCAACTCAATCATATCTACGCTATTTGTAATCCTATCCTGCTACGTCTCCACCTACAAGTTCATCATCTTGAATGAATATTTGATTATATCAAATATAGACATATTCCAAGAGAATTCAACAATGTTTCGGATGCATTAGCTAATTACATCATGGATCGGTATCTCGCCCATAGATAAGGTTTCATGAAGGAAGACAAATTGTACATCACATGTAAATTAAAACACATCACATTAAAGGCATCATCATGTACAAATGTTTTGGCACTGTAAAAACTTGGAACTGTATATATATACATAGCATGACAAAAAATGTTTTCATTACATCAAAAAGTATTTGGAAGAGCAAAATTTTGGGTCTTTACACCCATACAACATCGTCTGACAAGTCATGCAAAATATACAATCACCAGAGAAACTCTAATCTCTCTGCACTGCATTATGCTGAGAGTAACATATCACTGTGCGCACTACGTGTCTCAGTAGAGAATTAACATTCTCTGGCACCCCCACAGTGTGTCTCTGTAGATTTAAAGGCACTTCTCTCCTCCGTAGAGGAGAAATGACCATCGTGAGGCCTTGAAGGTTTCTTTCAACCTCTCAGAGACCTATCACTGGTACCCCCGGATCTACTGTAACCAGAGCACCCCCGCGACGTCCTAGTATTGGTATCTCAGCCAGGTGCACTACTCCCTTGTCTGCATGTTGAAAACAATACATCCATTAAAAACTCTTCTACGTACCCAAAAAAATATATATACGTTAAAAAACTTAAAACAAAAACTAGACAATGTGTTTCTTAGTCTCTCACCTGATGCATCCCAATATTCCCCCGTAGGTAGAATCAAATCCATGCTCCCACGAAAGTCCACCTCAGCATATGGTAAGTCTTCTATCCAAAGATATTGGCGTCTCAGCCAAGCGAAGAAGTCACCTGTGAAACGAAACTCTGAATCTTCCACTAGTCTCGAAGACAGACTAGTCCACCATTCCATCCGTGGTTCTCCCACTGGTCATACTGCCAATGCTATCTAAGGCTACATCTGGGGGATGCACTCTAAGAAGAATGAGACCAAGAACGAACCATATCCGAACTGTTTCTACTCCATCCTACACCGCGAAACCTGTTCCTTCACATTTCAAAGAAACCTTGCGCTCCAGTTAAACAATGTTGGCTCCAAACATTGTACGCCATAAGCTACCTGTGATCTTGACGCCAGATGCGCACTAGTGCTTCCTGTCACACTCGTAAAGGAAAACAAAATAGACCGAAGGGGTAACTCTCTGATATCCTTGATTGGGATTCTACCCCCCACCAGTCTTGCTCCTGGGACACAATGACGTGCTAGATACACACCCACTTGCTCAGGAAGCACCCTTTGTCCAGAAAAAGCTATAGGAACCCCTCTTTTCGAGAGGCCAGTCAAGAAATATATGTCTTCCAACTCGATGGTTAGAAGCTATGTTTCGATCCAAAACCCTGGCTCCGTGACATCCCACAAGATGATTATGTACTCAAGCAGAAGAATCTATTTCTTCATCTTTTGCAATTTGAAGAATTTCAGAAGGCCACAAGCTCTCAACGTGGCCCGCGCATGAGGACTCCGCAAAGCATCCAAATCATCGATCTCATGCTCTTGTTCCTTCCACTCAATCATGGTCGTTGTCGAAATCACCTACAAACAAAAAAAGAACAAAGAATTTCATTATTCGATTTTTCGACAATTTCTTAAGCAATTTAAAAACTTGAAATCTAATGCCCACACTGTTCAAAAAGGACCACGCCCCCTTTTTATCACTCAATAATCATCACACAGCAATAAAACATTCTAAAACTAAAATAATTTTCATAATGGTTGCGTGGCATATTTTTGAGTTTTTTATGGATTCTTTGGAAAAAATGACCTATCTACTCAAGTGTCAAGGCGTTGGCATCTATGCTATCACCTTCTAAAAACGTTTTTGCAAACAAATGTCTTTTTCCCACCGTTTTGATTAGAGGTCGATTTGATCTTTTTTGGAGTGACCTAGGGCTTCGTTTTTTAATTTAAATATTACTGTGGAAATGAATATTGAACCATGTAATTGAAATAAGGGGAGATGAAGATATACCTGGTCCAAACGGAAAGAGAAACGGTCAACCGTAGCTCCGGTATCAAGTGAAACAAGATCCACCTCCAAAGTGAGAAACTCCACTGCTACAAATCCTTATGAAAATGAAATGGTAAATGAAGATTTTTCTTGTATTACTATTTATAAATTTCCATTTTTTATAAGGTATAGTTATTTGTGGGTTTCTTTGACAATATAATGGCTTCACTAAACTTTTGGATTGAAGTTTTGACACCACAAGTTTCGAAGCAGTTCTGATCATTTGTTTACCTTGTCGCATCCACGAGCATAGTCTTAGTTCATTTTCAAGCTCGAAAATATGAGAATGCACCAGGTAGACTTTTATCTATTTTTCAGACCCATATGGACACACGGAAAAGGAACCCCCTGGATTCATCTTTAAACTCTTTTCAGACTCTCTAAATATGAAGAGATCGTCGAGTGATCTTGCTTCCTTTCACACTCGTTAAAAGGTTCGAAAGGGCGTCTTTCGAGTGGTAGTTTATCTCTTTTTCAGCCTCGTGAGACTAACTGTACGAAAAAGGAACTGAGAGAGTTCTCTTTTAAGAGTTTTTCCAGACTCTATAATCATGAAAAACCTTCAAGTTTTATGTCTTTGGACTCGCTAAAATGAACATCGACAGGCCCGTATGGGACTGAACCCTTACTTCTTCCAGTTCGTTAAACAAACGAAGAGGAACTTACCGAAGGTGAGTTATATTGAGCATGTGTTACCCTCCTTGAGCTCATTAAATTAAAAAGAGGTACTCTTCTATCTGTATGGGGGGGAATTTGAAATAAGCAAGCCAAGCAGTCTCTTGAGAACATTACCAAGTAATTCTTAGAGTCGCCCTTGAACACGGCACTTTGTCTTTTGCACGCATTATAATCCGTTGAACCTCTGCACTAAGCCAATCCTTTGAGTTTCTTTCACTTGTTTGGGTTACCTGACGTAATTCATAGCATCCACTGCATCATCAAGTTTTGGTCCATGTCATGCTTCTGCTGTTGTGCCTCAGTGTTCAAGGGAAGTATCCACCTCGAGAGTCATCCATCACAAATATCTTGTCTCAATACCTGTGTCAGTACATGTTCATGTGATCTGCCAATTACATCTCTATGTTCGTTTCATGTCGTTGATGGGGGATACATTAAGGCCCTCCTTCGACGAGCCTATTCCTGTCGACTTCAACACATTATCCAGGAATTAGACTTAGAAACCAGTTAGTGCTTTGGGACCTGCATGCCTCAATGGCAGGCCTCCTCACATCCGACAGCAAGTTTACATCACTGACCTCTGATCAGATGATTCCACGGATGTTCAACTCCAGCCCATCCATTCACATTAGTTGGAATCTACTAGGGTACCTTGGGAATCATTGACATTAATGGTGATCTCCCTCATGCTTGTTAACGGTTTACATCATTGACTGGTAATCAAGTGGTTTCTTCCATGTTTGACATCAGGACATCTATTCACATGGTTAGATTCATACTACATCGAGATTGGTAAGAAGACCCTGGGTTGAGTGATCACTTTGATATGTACTTTTCCCAAGTTGTGAAGGAGTTTCTCTTGAACAATGACACATATATACTGTTACATAGATCCACTTTGTATTGGTCATGGTTATGTCTTGTCATCTCATAGATCCACTGTGTATTTTTTGTGGCTACGATCAGTTCAGGTCATCAGAGTATATATCCACACTGTAACCTCGGTGGCTATACCTTTTTATCAATACAATTACAGATCCACAGTGTATTTTATGGCGGCCATATCTTGCAAGTCTTGATCACCCAAGCATAGGTATGCCTTCCTTGGGTTTGGAACATGTCATAATATTTGTTGGATGTTTGTGTGAAGCGTTTTTCAGGTTCTCCAAGTCTATACCCTTGATTGAAATTCTACTAAGCATTTCAGTTATCAGTTCTCATATTCTAACTTCATACCTTGGGGCGCAATCTATTACACATCAACATCACTCTCTTTGATAAGTGTCGCAGGTGTCGCATATTGCTCACAAGTGTCGCAAGTGTCGCATGTTGCTCACAAGTGTCGCAAGTGTCAAACAAAGCATAATGCCATGATGACGACACTAAGGAGACACTTAAAATGCCTCAAGCACTTGATTTGAAGGAAGAGGGATGGTTAACTGAAGTCAAGTATCTCTTGCCACCTGAAAGAAGCTTTCAATCTAAGGTTTTAGAAGAGAGTGTTCCCCTATATCACCCTTAGGAGTGTTGGCGCTCCCCTATAAGGTTCTAGGGAGCGTTATAACACCAAACAACCCTTCTGAAGGAGCGCTATATATTTTTAGAGTGTCGGTGCCCCCCTAAAGCCTACTAGGGAGCACTATAGCACTCTGATGGCCTTTTTGAGGGAGCGTTGCCTATTCTGGGCAGTAATTGATCTGTTGAGGAGAATAAGGGGAAGATCTTTCAATCTTGGAAGGCAGTTGCATTCGAATTCCTGGTTCAGCCATGATATTAGGAGAAGATCCCTAGATTAAGGAGGGAAATCCTCAACTTACCCTAAAGATACCTCAAGAGGTTAAGCCTCTCTAAACCTATATAAACAGGCTCTATCATGGTGAAAAGGGGGGGAAGAATTAGAAGCATGAAACCTATGATATCATAGGAAACACACAGTGAACTGGAGGAGAGTAATCAGTGAAGTTGTTGTCATCTCGATCGTGGATATTTTGAGTAAGGGTTAGACAAAGGGGACTTGACAAAGCTGTCACATTCGCATCTACGATTGTAAGTTACTTCTTTCATTGTTCTCATCAATATGACACGCTTGGCCTGTTTCTTTCTAGTCTGTGTTTAATCTCACATGAACTTGTCTCTGATAGATAGGTCTATTTCAAGCTAATATCAATAGAGTAGGAAGTGGTTGTACTATTTTTTGTCTACAGGGCTCATTGAGGAGTGAAAGATTGGAGCTCAACTCAGAGCATGCAGGGACAAATGCCGATAAAAGGTACTTCTTTTCTCCTTCCTCCTCGTACATTAGTTTGTATAGATCTGAAAGGAGTCAGTGTCCATGTTAAGCATCTTCTGTCTTAAGAGTTAAGAGTATAGCTCTCAAGAGGAGATCTACCTGTCCACAGGGAGATTTTCCTTCAGAAAGGAGGATATGCGTTAGTGGATTAGAGTCTTCAGATAAAATACAAAGAAGGAAAGGGTTGAATTTTGAGAAATCCAAAGTTCAAAGTTCCGAAGTGATCAACACCGTTGATTTCACGGGATAGGTGTCCGCAGATCATCAGCTCTGGGGGATTGGAGTACGGAAGAGAGATGGGTTTGAGATTTCAAAACCCCGAAGTCTGAAACTGTGAAGAGATCGCATCCATTGATCTCGAGGGGATAGATCTGGCCCGTGGATTTGGAAGACGCAGATCAGAACCATCATTTCAGGTAGTATCGTCAAGATCATGAGATCAACGATCTTGTAGCATTGCGAAGACAGGAGTTGCACGAAGTTTAAAATATTGAGGGCAGGCTGCAATCCAAACTATGGTTTCATCAAGAGGACACGTGGAGGCTGGAGGAGCATTATGGGCCCAAAATTATTTTGACTTCAAACCACTTGTGGTCGCACCCACAATCTCGTGGTCATCGCCCGAAGTTGCATGGTCATCGCCCAAGGTCATATCACGAGAGGGCTTATCTGAAAAGGAGCTAATGCCCAGCACTCTGAGATTTCCCAGGAAAGAAAAAGGAAAGGTCACGGGTTCCATTTAAACCTGCACCAGCAAGCCGAAAGGGCCTGTGCGTAGTCATAGAAAGAGACCATTGAGGTTTCCTAGAGTCATTTGAATCGAGAATTGGAGATCCTTTGACCGGGAGGTCGCACATCCCTATGGGGGAGTAGGGGGGATACATTAGGTGGTATCATAGATAATATTGAGTGTGATTGTAGACAACAGACAAAGGAGAAAGGAGATGAATTGATATCATTTGTGGTATCAATAAAATTTGATTTATGTTTGTAGGTGATGCAGTGGAATCATGCCACCCAGGAGGCATAGAACGAATGCAGAAATGGAAGAAGAAATGAGGCGACTCCGAATGAGACTAGATGCCATGGAAACAACATAGAGAAGAGCACTAGATGCTGGATATATCAATGAAGCTGAGAGAAAAGAAGAAGAGGTCAAAGAAAATGTAGCAGAGGATGTTGCACAAGATCGCTTGATAAGAGTTGTTTCAAAGATAGGAGCCAGAGAAAGAATAGAGGTACCAATGTATGAAGGCAATTTAGAATTCAAAGAATTGTTAGATTGGGTACGTACTATGGACAAATATTTTGATTATGAAGATATAGAAGAAGACAAGATGGTGAAGCATGCAGTGAAAATACTGAAAGTTCATGCAGTGTTATGGTGGGATGAACTACAAGACAAATGCAGGAGCAATGGTAAGCAGAAAATTAAAGGTTGGGATAGGATGGTAGATAAGATGAAAGAAAAATTTATCCCGAAGGACTATCAAATCAATTGGTTTAGGATATTGCAGAACCTGAGATAGAAGAGATTATTAGTGAAGGAGTACACTGAGGAATTTTATAGACTGAACATCAAGGCCGGACATAAAGAGAATGAAGATGAAAAGATAGCTAGATACATCAATGGGATGAGATATGAAATACAAGAGGAGATCAGCATGATCTCTGTTAGTAAAGTTGAGGATGCTTATCAAGAAGCCTTGAAAGCTGAAGAAAAATAGGCTAGGAAATAAAGCCAAGGAAACAGGGGAGGAAATTCAAGCAAAGGTAAGGGAACTAGCAGAGAGAAGTTCCAAAAGCCGAAGCATGAAGCTGGAAAATAACATAGTCACTTAGAGAAAGGTGGAAGTTCTAAAGAAGGACAACATGGAGGAAGAAGTTATTTTTCCAGAGGATAAGGAAGAGCTAGAGGAGGCGAAGTTAAATGTTATACCTATGGAGAACAAGGACACAAATATTGGGAACGTCCCAAGAGAAAGAAAGGAGGAGGTGAAGCACACATTGTTGAAGAATAGAATCATGTGGAAGTAGAAGAAGTAGAAGGAGGAAAGAACCTCATGATGAGGAATATTCTTCTTAAAATAGAGAAGGAACCAGAGGAATCGATTCAGCGAACAAGTTTGTTTAGAACTGCTTGCAAGGCAAAAGATAGAGTTTGCAAGGTGATCATAGACAGTGGGAGAAACAATATAGTATCCACAGATATGGTGGATAATCTTGGGTTGAAGAAAACTACACATACAAACCCATACAAGGTATCATGGTTTCACAAAGGACATCAAGTAATGGTAAGTCAACAATGCCAAGTTGAATTTAAAATAGGAGGTTATAGGGATGAAATATTGTGTGACATAATTCCTATGGATGTCTGTCATATTTGATTGGGGAGACCATGGAAGTATGATAGAAAAGTTATTCATGATGGGAGAAAGAATACTTAAACCCTATAAAATAATGGTAGGACACATATGTTGTTACCCATAGAAGACAAAGAGAAAAAGAGGGAATCTAGTTCGAGTATACTTCTCATGAGTGGGAAGGAACTCTTGAATGAAATCAAGAAGGATAAAGAAATACAATTTGCTATAGTGAGGAAGCCTAGAGTTATCCTTACCAATACTTCTATGGAATATTTGCCTAAAGAAATCTAGGAACTATTAGAAAACTTTGTTGACATAGTAGTGGATGAGTTACCTCACTCATTGCCACCCATTAGGAGTATAAGACACCATATTGACCTTACTCCAGGATCTAGTTTACCAAACAAAGCAGCTTATAGGTTGACACCTAGAGAAAATGAGGAAGTCAAAAATCAAGTCCAGGAATTGTTGGATAATGGTTTACTCAGGGAAAGCCTAAGCCCATGTGTAGTACCAACTGTGTTAAGTCCAAATAAGGATGGAGGATGGAGAATGTGTACAGATTCTCGAGCCATCAACAAGATAACCATTAGGTACAGATTTCCTTTACCAAGGATGGATGATTTGATGGATTATTTGAGTGGAGCAAGCTATTTTTCCAAGATAGACTTGAAGAGTGGATATCATCAAATAAGAATGAAAGAGGGAGAT
>SNQJ01S0040265.1:9190-24773 GCA_010110895.2 Picea sitchensis
AGTAGAGTATTTCAATACCATCTTTTTATATGAGGGAGATGTGTAATTCCTTTCGTCTTCAATATGGAAATTCCTTATTCTGAAAGTAATTGAAAGTGAAAGATTTCTTCTGTTGATGGCACTTAAAAAAATATTAATAACAAAAAAGTATTTCAATATCAACCATAAATAAAATATTTCAATGTCCATCTTAAGTAAACTATTTCAATATCAATTTTATATATATTTCAATTCAATGTCTACCTTAAATAGAATATTTCAATATCAGCTATATATATATATATATATATATATATATAACAATTGAAAGTAAAAAAATTGTTACGAGGGAAATGAGAAATTCCTTCTATACTCAACATGGAGTTGACATCTCTCTCTATATAGAGAGAAATTTCTTCTATGCTCAACATAGAGTTGACATATCTCTCTCTCTCTCTCTCTCTCTCTCTCTCTCTATATATATATATATATAAGAACCAACTTACCATTTTAACTTCAGATGTATCATGAGTCAAGAGGGAAAGTCCTTCTTAATGAAATTTTTTCTTAGATTAAAAAACTTGAGAAAACATTTGCACTTTGAGGAATTTGATCCCTCTCAATACATGATAGATCCTCCAATTCCTCATAATAACATGTTGTTCATTCTAACTTCTCATTGATATTCACAACTACAAAACACCACAACACTTGGTGCCACCAGATCCTTGTCATCTCTGAACAAGGTTTTTACCTATCCAATGACATGCTTATGATTAACATTCTATGGAGGTTTTAACTTCTTTTCTACAAAGTACCTAGAGGGATCAAATCTCTGGAGGTGGAAACCCTTCCTCCTCCTTAATCTTCTTTTATCTTGGTTTAACTAGGTTAATTTATATATATGTGTGTTTCATTTAACAAAATATTAAATCCTACATATACAATTTTCATTTACTTTTTTTATTTTATTTTATTATTATTTAAAAGTTAGATCTATCTTAAATTTAAACACATAAGCACACATCATCGACCTAATACTATATTGTATAATATTCCTCTATACAATATTCCTCTCCGTGCAATTAGCAATGAAGATTTTTCACACTAGAAATTCATTTACCAATCAAAAGAGGAATTTAAGGAAATTGATTTGCCTTTAAATGTAGTTTTGTATTTAGATCGCCATGCCGTCACCTTTTATTGGTCACTCAAACGGTAGTTGGCATACATATTCCTTTCCAGAACGAATGTAACACAATTTTTTTTGTCTTAATTAATATAAAAACTTTGGGAAAATTATTAATTTTTTTAATGGTAAAAATATTCAATGTAAACATGACGCAGATTCGGTCAAAGAACCAATTAAAGAATTCTGTGATGCGATAATCATGACAAATGATTATATTTAATAATTATAAAATTATTAATATGAAATTTATGAAAAAATAGTTAATTGTTTATTTTTATTTTTATTTTTAAATATTTTATTTAAATTTGTTTAAATATATTTAATTTTTTTAATATATAAATTTTAAGAATATGTGATTTTTCTTTAGAGGTTATAGGTTTAAATCCACACTTCCTAGATTTTAGTAGTAAAATTGATGCACAAAGAAGTTTATCAGTAATCTTAAAAATATATTATTATTATTAGATTTTACATGACAACAATTATTTTTAATATATATTTATTTTTCATTTATATGTTTAAAAATTATAAATATTTTTAAGTATAATAAATCATATATATATATATATATAACTTTTGAAATGATGCTTATATATTATTATATAAGTGTTTGTTTGAAAGTAGGAACAAATCTTGTGTAGATAAAACCTAGTCAACTAACATAAGTTATAACTTATTTGTGGTCTCTATGGGGGAATACTTTCACTTCTCCTTGATGCCTTTGATTCTTGGTTAGTTAACTTGTTTTTTTTTTTTATGTTCGAGGAAAACAACCTCTTAGCCAATAAAAAATAATTTAGATCATTCTCCATGACTAGAAGGTAGTTATAGTACCAATTATGGTGAGTCCACCTTCTTAACTTGTGCTCCCTCTCTCTAGGCCTATAGTTTCTCATGGAGCTAAGTATATCATCCTTGCTACTTGCATTGTCACAAGCCAAATCCATTTATTATATATTTAGGGTTACCTTATACCTTATATAAATAAATATTTGAAATAATCCATGTGAGCGCTGAAAGGATGTAGAGGTGCATAAAAAGCTTCCTCCACTAATCAATGAGAGAAAAAAATGCACATAAATTAAATAAATATAGTTGCAATAATAAACAACAAAGAAACATACAACCAATAGACAACAACTTCTTGGGGAAACCCTTATGGGAGAAAAACTCCACACTCTAAAGCACACTCAATTTTTTATCAACAACTAAATAGTTACAATACATTATAACGTCTCTGTGCTCTCAACAAGAGTGTTCAACGACATCATAAGGATTATGGAGAAATTTTGGTAGCATAATAATAAGATAAAACTCACACTCTATTTTTCTCCAACCCTAGCACTCAATAAATCGTCACAACAAAAAACCATAAAGCATTTATGGTTTTCCAATTCTACATGTTGAAAACCACCAATAATTAATTTTCCAATTGTTGTTTCTTCGCATTCATTGCCTACTAGTGATCTACATTTATACCTTTCCATTTCTCCGCATTTATTCCCTACTATAGCTCTACATTTATACATTGCTCCACTATAGAATTGCAAAGTGTATGACACACCTATCCCAACATTCTCCCACTTGTCATATACCTTGTGAGTGTATAAGGGAGAATGCATCAAACTACGAGCTAATTGCTTGGGGCCATAAGGCCCATATACTTGTAGCACCACTTGAATTTACCTGTGATTGTCGGTTTCATCAATACATCTACAACGTTATGCAAAGTTTCAAATTTCCTTAGTATCACCTTTCCATCCTCTACCATGTCCCTAATGAATAGATACTAGATATCTATATGCTTTGTCTTTGTATGAAAGGTTGGGTTCGCATCCATACAAATGGAACTATCACTATCACATTGAATTGTAATAGCTCTCTGAATTAGCGCTACTTTTGAACGTAGATTGATAAGACAAATGACCTCCTTATAGGCATGAGTAGCTTCCATATACTCTACCTCTACAGTGGACAAATAAACCACAACTTGTCGCTTTCTCATCCAACTTAATACTCCACTAAACAATTGAAACTTGTATCCACTCGTAGATCTCATTCTATCTACATCCCCTTCCCAATAGGAATCCACATAACTCTGTATATCCAATGAGTGTGGGTCCCCTAAACATCACTATGATAGAAAATGGAATATTCAGAAGTACCTTAGAAATACCTGAAGACCCTCTTCACTGAAGCCCAATGTTCACGTCTAGGATTAGCTATGAATCAACTCAAGAGACCCACTTCTTGGGTGATTTCTAGTCTAGTATAGATCATAACATACATCAAACTACCAACTACACTAGCATAAGGAATATATTTCATATCCTCCATCTTTGTGGGTGTTGTAGGACACTGTTCAATTGAAAGCTTAGTTCCCACATAAATTGAAACACTCAATGGTCTGCAATCTACCATTTAAAGATGTTGTAGCACAAAGTTTACATACTTACTTTAGCTGAACTAAAGATTTCTATTTTCCCTGTCTCTCCTAATATCCATTCCTAAGATATATTTTGTAGNCTGGCCATTTTGGCAGTTTACTATTTTTAGCAGTTTTTCGGGTCCTGAACTTCTGGAGCCGTTTTGAGGCCCTAAACGACGTTTTTTGGGGTATGTTTTTTTCGGGTAATTTCATGATGAAATTTTGGAAAATTTCATCATGAAATTTTGTCACAAATGTTGTAGTCCTCGGATAGATATTTCCAATGGGCTATCATACGCCTAAAATGGAGACCGTATGCAAAAGTTATGACCCCGGGAAGTTGATTTACCAACTTACCCAAATGGGGCCCACATGACTTTTGGCGCTTCATCTCCCAGGGTTAGGTTTTTGGATGTCTAGGAATTTTGGCATTCCCGTTTATTGTAAAAAGGGCCTTCAGAGCCTCATTGTAATGATCTTCTTGCGAATGCGAGTAGCCATCACATCTCTTCTCAGAGATAAGCTGCCACCATTCTAGCGTAACTCTGTATTTTTATAGTCTCTGTACATTTCTTTCATTAATAGAAATCGTGTATTACTGTATATCTGTGTTTATGGTTGCATCTCTGATACACTTATGTTATATTATTGAATATCTACGATATCTTTGTGCATTTCCTTATTATATCTCCGCTCTCATTTCATGCCAAAAATAATCCGGATCAAAATATAAATAAATATTTACAGGAGAGGAAGAGGCCATCTATGTATCTATCATGTATATGTTCATGGATTGATGGAGAGATATTAATATTATGTCTCGTTAGAAATTTTCATAGTAATAGAAAAACTAAAGACCTGCGTATCACTTTCTATTTAGCCATTGGTGACCTTCAACAATTCGCTTATAATGGTTTTGCAAATTTTGAAAGATGGTAAATGATGACAATGACATATCTATGTAAAGAAAATACAATATTTTGGTAAATAACAATCACCTATGATAATACTCCTTAATGAAAGCTCTTGCAGGTCAATGTATAAAATACAAGTGGAAGTACACTTGTAAAGCCTAGCATAGAGTTCTGTAAGTCAAAGAAAATTGAAGTTGAAGGAATTTGCCACAATATCCATCCAACAAATCTCACGTATATTCCAATTAACTTTACACATGAACTTTTATGACATATCTTTGCACATCCTGATGCAATTGCTAGTTCACAATCCATCAAATTATTAGACTTAAGGAAAGGAAAATGTAAGGCTATGAAAACCATGCTTTCTTCAATTATTTATGGTGGAGAGTATTTTCTTAATGAGGAACACTTCCACGCTAAATCTAGTAGAAGAGAGGAAGAAAGATTTAAACAAGAAAGTAAATGACAAAGCAAACACACAGTACAGAAAGATTTTACCTTGGAAACCCAAACCGATAAAACCAACATTCCTTGAGCGTTTTGCTCCTTGTTGTCTTATTCATTCAGAATAAAAGGTTACATGTATAACCTTAGTCCACACCTAAGACACAATCGACATCATACCTTATTTCTTTACACAAGAACAACCCTGTAGCCAATTCTGGCTTACATCTACATGACCAACAACCTCTACGATTATTGATTGATTCATTTTCTTTTACAACATTACAACACACCTTCTTTATAGGATTTATAGTAAGAAAAACCCTAAATAAAAGGCGCCCAAAACTGATTATAGATCCACGCAGATCATTGGATACAAATTACGTTAATCTTGGAATTCTGTTACAGTTAACTACCAAGTCGGATTACCAGTCGACCATCATTCGGTCTTCAGTTGGTTGCCACACACCCGCCTATCGACCTCTTTTCGGTTGACCTCTTTGACTTTACCTGATTGAACCACATCGACCTTCAACTTGCTGTCGATGTCTTTGACTTCATCTTTACTCAGTCGAACCACCTTGACCTTCAACTTGTTATCGATTCCTTCGACTTCATATTTTCCTGGTCGAACCACCTCGACCTTCGATTTCGACTGTCATTCGGTCCACCTTGACTAAAATTTCACTGCAAAGAATATAACAACCCAACATTCTCCCACTTGTTGTTTTCTTTGCTAAAACTGAGAGACCTCTGGAATTTCGTTCACAAACCCAGGGAAATGATGCCCATTGCTTCTCTACACCAAGAGAACTTCACAACACTCAAAGACTTGGTCAAAGAGTCTGCTATGTTTTCCAACTTGTGTACTTTCTCTAGTATCACCTTGTTGCTTTCCACCATGTCTCTGAGGAAATGGTATTGTACATCAATGTGCTTAGTATTAGAATGATAAGCATGGTTCTTTGCCAGAAATATTGCACTTTGAATATCACAACTTATCTTCATAGCTCTCTACTCAAACCCGATTCTTGAATGCGACCTTTGAAACCATACTACTTCTTTACTTCCATTAGTGGATTCCATGTATTCATCTGCTATTGTTGACAAGGCTACGACCGTCTATCGCTTACTCATCTAACTGATTTATCCATCGAACATTTTGAACACATATCCGTTGGTCGACCTCTGTCGATCCATACCTCCATCCCAGTTGGTGTTGAAAAATCCATGTACATTTAATTCACTGTCACCTCCAGGTTTTCCTTGGTAGAATATAGCATATTCTTTTGTGCCACACAAATACCTGAATACTCTCTTGACAGTTCTCCAATGCTCCTTACTAGATGTCAACATGTATCTTCCCAACACTCCCACTACATGGGCAATGTCTGTTCGAGTGTAGACCATCGCGTACAATAGACTACCAAAAACACTTGCATAGGGAACATGTGCCATGTTCTCTATTTCCTCCTGTGTCCTTGGAAACTATTCAACAACCAACCTTGATCCCACATAAATTGGCACCTTCACAGGTTTGCAATCCTGCATGTTGAAACGTTTCAAAACTGTTTCAATATACTTCATATGGTTCAACTAGATATTTATAGCTGCTCGATCTCTTTTGATCTCCTTTCCCATAATGAAGTTCACTGCACCGAGATCCTTCATGTCGAACTTGGAGGATAGATGCTTCTTCACCTCCTTTATTGCGTTCATGATGTTTCCAATCAGCAACATGTCATCGACATACAACGCTACATATATGAAACACCCACCTTCTTCTTTGGAGTATATGCAGTGATCAACTTTGCTTCTCACAAACCCCAAAATAAGGATGTATGTGTCAAATTTTTGGTATCACATACTTGGTGATTTCTTTAGACCATAAAGGGATCTTTTCAGTTTGCACACCAAATATTTATTTCCCTTTAGTACAAATCCTTCACGTTGTTTCATGTAGATTTCTTCTTCTAGGTCCCCATGTAGGAACATTGTCTTTACATCCATCTGTTCTATTTCTAGGTCAAATGTTGCAACTAGAGAAATTAGTACTCTAATGGAAGTTAATTTTTCAATAGGGGAAATAATCTCACCGTATTCGACTCCTTCGACGTGGGAATATCCTTTTGCTACCAGTCAATCTTTGAATTTCTCGACTTGACATGTTGCATTCTTCTTCTTATTGAATACCCATTTTCTACCGACATGTTTTATTCCACTAGGTAATTTGACTGAGTCCCATGTCTCATTCTTTTTCAAGGATTCCATCTCTTCGACCATGGCCTCCTTCCAGAGTTTTCCCTTTGCTGAGTCGTCTATCTCCCCAACCGACTTGGGCTCTTGTCGTTGGTAGTTAATACGAATGCAGAACGAAATTCGGGAGGACTATACCTTCGATTAGTTTTCTTATTTGTTATTACCTCACTACAACCGAGGTCGGTTGTTCCACCTCTTATTTTGATTTATTCGACTCATCTGAATCATCTTTTTTGTTCCTTAGTTCAAACCACACCTTCTCTAGATTATTCTCGGTCTGAAAAAATTCTTCAGGCTCCAACTTACTTCCGATTTATATGAAGACCACTTCTTGAGTGTACACTATTTTCCTTGATGCAATATCCCATAGCTTATATCCTTTCATTCCTTCTTTGTATCCAATGAAAATACACTTGACTTCCTTCTTGTCCAACTTTCTCCAATTTTCCTTGGAAACATGCACAAATGCATCACAAAAAAATACTTTAATACGTGAAACCAAAGGCTTCTTACCATACCATACCTCATGTGGAGTCGTTTCGACTAGTGTTGACGAAGGAGACATATTCACCAGATATTTTGTAGTGTCAACTGCCTCCGCCCATAATTCTTATGCGAGCCCAACACCACTGAGCATACTCCTTTCCTTATCCATCAATTTTCTATTCATTCTCTCAGCAACTCCATTTTGCGATGGGGTATATGGTGTGGTATTTTGGTGTTCTATGCCACACTGCTTGTATAACTGATCAAATTCTTTTCCATAGAATTCACCACCGTTGTCAGTCCTCAACACCTTAAGCATCTTATCTGTCTGGTTTTCTACAAGAGATTTAAACTCTTTAAATTTATCGAAAACCTCCGATTTCTTCCTTAGGAAATAAATCCATGTCTTCCTGGAAAAATCATCTATGAAGGAGACATAATACAAGGATCCACCAAGTGAAGGCAGTGAAACAAGGCCAAACACATAACTATGAACCAACTCTAGAATCCCATTTTCCCTTGTCTCTCCATATGGGAACCTCACCTGACTTTGTTTTCCATATATACAATGTTCACAAAAGTCGACTTCTAAATTGTATTGAAGAAAATCTTCAACCATACCTTTGTTGTGCATAGATTGAAGTCCTTTTTCTCCAATATGTCCCATCCTCTCGTGCCATAGCATGGTCAGGTCGACTTTATGATGACTTGTCGAGTCGGTTTGAATCGACTCAGCACGAGTTGAGTCAAGTTGAGTTGAAGTCGAGTTGACTTCAGGAACAACGATGTTGTTGCATCCAGTCGAGTCGACATTCCCTAACAACTTGTATAAGGTTCCAATTTGAACTCCTTTCATTAGACCATCACACCTCTGACCATCTTGCATGAAACCTTGTCACCGTGACTTGCATTACAAGGCACATATTATAAGCTTACACATACTGTACAACATATTTTTTCATTAGAAAGATGATAAAATAATAATGGTTATCACCCCATAGGGTTAATGATCGATGTGTAATTGGTGAACAAAGGATGGTAAAGAGTAACCTAACAAACATAAGGATGGTAAAGAGTAACCTAACAAAAATTTATTTGATTTTAAGATGTAAATCGAAAGAGAATTTAAACAAGTTGCATTGATTAAATTATTCATGCATAAGTATGAATAACAATAAAGGTGGCCAATTCCCACTAGCTTAACTAGTTAAGGTGTGAGTTTTGTTTGCTAGTCAACCAAATTTCAATACCTTTACAGTGTGTTTAGTTGGGAGGAGACACCTAAAACTCCATCCATGTTAAGGGTTGGTGTGGCCTAGGCTAGGTGCGATCCTCGAGTGATTTTGACGGCTTAGATGCCCCTGGGTTGTGGTTTCTTAGCCAAGGGTTGAAATGATTTCCCCGCAAGTGACTAACATTTCTAACAAACAAAAAAAACAATAAAGGAGATAATGAATATATAAAACAATTTAAAATGCAATAGTGTTGTATTACAATGCAAAATTTTATTTGCATTGATATGTGAAGAGCATGAGATAGAAAAGAGAATGAATGACTATTCATCCCTATGTTGTATTTTATATAATGCATTGGATAGACAAGAGTATATTTAAGTTACAAGATCAAAATTCCATTGCTAAAGGAGCTTTACTTTTGTAATTGATGATGATTGTTTGTCTATTTACATGTCACATGTTGTTATTAGTGTGCACATATTAACACATAAAACTGGTTGGGTTTCCATAGTGGTCCTAGTGATGGTTGACATTATTTCTATTCACATAACCCACTAAGTGTGAATGCACCATTTAAGCGTGTGTGTATAGATTAAAAGTTGGCACAAATGTTGTTTTCTATTCCAAATGTTGTTAAAGCTTTGGGGTGCTGCTCCTCTAGCCCCACGATGTGTGTTATGCACCTCACTATTGGGGCACAAGAGTTCAACCAGTTGGATGATATCGATACAAAGGATATATACTTTATAACATGCATGAAGTTGTGCATAAAATACCCATGGTTGCACTCAAATAAAAGACAATGTGGTTGCCCCATAACATAGATTGTAAGTTCAAGTATTAATTGGAGTGGTACTTGCCAAACTATGACAATGAAAAGACTTTGAAGGTAGTGCCCATCATTTACCTTAGGATATCAATGATTTACATGTATAGCCAAACAATGGTTTAGTGGAGAAGTCAAACAACAACCATTAACACTCACAAGGAGCGAAGAAGTCAGGCAATGACAATTGACACTTATATGATAATGACTCACATCATCAATAAACCACATAACTTCATTCCACATAATCTCTTTTTATCTTATTCATTTTTGAAATTTGGGTATTTAAGCATCAAGAGAGCATTAATGAATATTAAAGATACACTAGTGAGTAGTGAGGATATCCATTACCAAATGTATCTAGAGATTTATACCAGAGCATTAATGAATATTAAAGATACACTAGTGAGTAGTGAGGATATCCGTTACCAAATGTAGCTAGAGATTTATACCACCCTTGGTGTACAATCACTATTTCACTCCATATAATGGTTAGTAAGTCTAAAGTTTCACAAAATGATGTGAAATTTTGTTATATGATCCTCAAAAATTTAACATACAACTTGACACTATTTTGTATCTCAAAACATATATTCATTAAGATCAATCCTCCACATGAGTTATCTTTGTTGTATGTCTTATTTGATGTTCCCATCAAATTAAGCAATATAATTATATTAATAAATTCACACTAAATATCATTCAATATTTAATTTATTTTTTTAATAATTATAACCACCATTGAAATCAAAACAACATTAATCCACTCATTATTAACATGGTTATTGATGTTGAAAAATGACAATTTTATTGTGAGAGTAACCCAAAGACTAGATTCCAACGAATTTTGTTTTTTACTAATTCGGGTCAATGTACACCATTATATTTACTAAAGAGGAGTCGACAACCTTGTCCATATAGTGATCTATATTAACTAATTTTATAAGATTTTTAAGAAAGGTTAACTAGACGTGTCATTAGTGCATTGATTTATTGGTTTTGATTTTTTGGGAATGTTTTGAAAGTAGTATAAACGTTTTATGTTTTGGTTTTTTTCAAGGATTTTTCTGTTTAATTTGTTGGAAATTTGGTGAGAAAGTGTTGGATCTGCAGATTTGAGTGGTTAAGTTTGTATAATTCGAGTGCTCCAAGGGTTTTTCAACAAGCTTAATCCATTTATGCACTCAAAAATGCAATTTAAACAACATAAAATTGCGATTTCGTCCAAATTTATGTTGTCGAATTCCAACAAAAAAGACCAAAACATAGAATAGTCAGGAAACGTTGTTTAAAAATAGTAAACTCAACAAGTCATTATACTCTCCATTATTGGATAAAGTTGAACTTTTCTCAAAACCATTTAAAAATAATACAAAAAATAGTGGATCAAGTTGGAATTCTCTAGAGGCAATTTAGAAAGAATGTTTGAATTCTCTAGAAGCAATTGGGGTGATGGTTTGTCCTTTAAACATTGTTTTGACTAAACAAACAAACAAACCACTTAAAACAAACAAACAAACCACTTATAATACTTGAACTCTTGAATGAATTGTAATATTTTTTTAATTAAAAAAAAAATTTGTAGTCTCCTTCCCTTATGTTATATATATATATATATATATATATATATATATTTGTAAGTAAGTATATATATAAAAAGTCTTCCAGAGCCAAAAATTATAGTATCGCCAAGATTGTCCGAGGACTGTAGTTATTGAATTTCCCTTGGGGGAAACCAATTCAACCAACCTTCCAAATCAAAAACACAAATTCAGATAAAAATTTTGATAACAAAATTAACCAACTGGAATTGAATCGCCCCGTGGGGAAACCAATTCCCCTAGGATTCTAGACCATTTAGGACAGACATAAGACATTCAAAACGGAATTTAACTGAAAATACATGTGGAAAAATATAAACATCAGGAACAAAAGGCCATGCAGTCTGACACGTGTGCAGATGTAGTAGCTCATGCATTCGACGTGGTGCATGCCAAAGTATCCAAAGTGGGTACCTGGAGAGCCGAAGCCGAGCCTGTTGCCGCGTCATCCACTGGTGACAATTGGAGAGCCAGAACCAAGATCGTCGTTGAGGCCGTTGGTGCACTGGGTGCCTGTTCTGTGGGGTGTCGAGAGCCATGCAGAGAGGAAAGCAACTGCAGAATTTGTGTCCCCTTCTTGTCCAGGACTTCCAAGAAAAACCACAGGTCGTCCACCTCCTCGCAAACCTCGAATACCAGGTCTTGCAGAATTGCAAGGTCATCTTGGAATTTTGCACAAGTAGCGTAATCTAAGCAGGAGTGGGGTTGTTCCTGAGGTTTCTCCCGGTGGACGGAGGTATCCTTGCGTGGAGATATGACTGGTGGCAAGTGCACTGGAGGTGGCGCAGGAGCTGAATTCTCGAGCGAATTGGGTGGGATGACCAAGGAAGGTTGCGAGGAGGAGGCCTGGTCCGGCAATGGCCCTGGGGCGAATCCCAATGAATTCCCCAGGAGGTCGAACCACTTAACTCAGCAAGCCCAGGGTGAGGAAAGAGGCAGGAGGCCACTGTGGCTCTAAGAGGATTGACCAGAGGAGGAGGGCGAGGAGGGCGATGAGTTGTGCGAAGGTGCGGGAGCAGGCTGAGGCCGAATGGCCATGCGCAACTTGTTTTGGTACCAAGCTGAGCCTCGCTTGGATTTCCCTCACAGCTGAGGCATGGACGAAGCAAGGCGAAGGTGAGTAGGTACAAAGAAATGACAAATGTAGTAGGTGAGCACTAGGGAAGGGTGAAAACTGTGGGATGGCTCTAGTGAGTAGAGAAAAAGATGAAGAATTCGTTGGTGAACTCCATGGTATGAATACCGCTGGAGAAGGAGGACACACATGCACAAAGTGACCACAGTAATGAGAATTCCATTGATTGGACGAAAAGGCAGAGCAAAACACACTTGGAGCATTAATGGCGCTCTGGTATGGGTGAAAATGATTTAAGTTCATGATGTGGAAGGAGAGGAGGGGCATGCGCTAGTCACATGGCTGATACTATGTTGGCAAACGCTGTCCCCTCCCTCATGACACTCATTCCTCACTAACACCCCATCCCAAGGTCCCTTATGTAATATTTGATATCGATTACTCACACATATAAAAATGTTACACAAAAATGCCATCATATTATTATATTCAAAAAATAAATGTTGACTAAAATAGTTATTTGTGAGCTTTATGTGAGAAGACGATACTCTAATATTGAAATGCAAAACTATCGATAAGATGTTGGGCCTTTGCTCACTCTTAAAGTTGATGAAGTATTAGGTTTTCTATCAATATTTTTTTTTTATTATTATTTATTTCATCTAAATTATTTAAAGTTGAAAAAATATTAAGTTATCTATCCAGATTATTATTATTATTATTATTTATTTCATCTAAATTATATTAAAAAGACCATTTTGAATATAAGTATTATGTAATTTTACTAAAATAATTACTCTTTAGATTTGGTATTTGGAAATATATTATATACATTCATTTCCTCGAGACTTATTTCTCGGAACACTTTTAACAAAAATGTGTAGAAATGTAGTTATATATAACTCAAAACCTATTGTACACAAATATGGATCATTAACCTAAAAATGAAACCTTTACGGGACAAATGAACTTTTGATTTTCACTTTCTTTAAGTTAAAAGGACAAATCCAAAAGGGGCGGACATGGCCGGGCTGTGACATCTGAGTCAATAGGTAGAACAGATCACTTTTACCTCTTAGACAACTGCTCCCCAAGTTTTTTGGTTCTTCTTTTAGACTCTTCCCCACTCTATCTTCTGGTTTAACAGTGACCTCCTGTTAAATCTGTTTTTTGTTCCTGCTCTTGTCAGTTTAACCTGTCCATAAACCCTCCAAAGACAACAGTCTCCCCGGGGATCCAGCTCTCCTTATCATCTGTCCTCGCTCAAACCCCGACCTCTATTAACTCTGATAAAACTGCCCCAGTACCTAACTATTATAACTGTCCACAATCCCCACATAAGACAACATACCCCTCGGGGTACTGCTTTTTTCTCCTACCGACATTACAAAGTGGAGCACAACCGAAAGGGACAGACATGGTCGAGTTGCGATAGCTGAGTCGATAGGCAGAACATACCCTTTTTTCCCCTTAGACAGGCCTTCCATAAGCCTCCAAAGTTCTGAAACATCGCCCCTGCTTCTGACAGTTTTGACTTGCCCACAGGTCCCACAATTGACAACAACATCCTCGGGTTTCCAAATTTCCCTAACCTTCTGTCTTTCGCACAAACCTCGATCTCTTTTTAAACTCTGATAAATCTGCTCCAGCACATGTCTGTTTGACCTGTCCACAAGCCTCACATAAGACAACAGATTTCTCGGGGCACTTGTTTTTCTCCTACTGTTATAACATTTTTCATTTCGCCTTCGCACTATTCCCGACTTATCTTGGACCGGGCTGGGAACAACCTGTACCTTCCAGGACTCCCTTTTCTTGTGGAATCTGTAGCAATCTCACAAACCGGTGATAGACAAACCGGTGACCCTTGGGACCACCCGGACACCATGGCTACTATTGATGAGATGAAAAACAATCACTATCTAAAAAAACAACACACACCAGTCTCCAGATATCCTATGACAGGACCCATACTCCACTCATCTGACGTAGAAACCACACCTCTGAAGCCTTTACCCGAGGAGAACCCACCTAAACCCTTCGCTTACAAAAGACACCGTGGACACCACAAACAGTTAAGTTCCACATCTGGACACCCTCCTACCAACAAACATAAACCTCAGAGAGTCTGGATACCAAAGAAGACCCACCCAAAACTCATCTTAGGCATGGATGTGGGACTAACTGAAGCTTGCAACTTGGCACTATGTGCTCTGGTGGGCAGACTGGCCTACAAAGATAGATGCAATCAGAGCTTGGAAGATTGGATAACAGTTTCATGGAAGCCTCTCCTAGGATATCTGCCCAGAGTATTACTTCTTCAATACGGATGGTATGGCTTCATCTTCAAGTCGCCTGAGGATACAGTTCGAGTACTGGACAAGTTCTGGGCGGTTGGCGGCGGAAGCCTCATGCTAAAGCGATGGAGGCTCAGCTTCAACCCCTCCACTGAATATTTTTCCTACAGGCACCTCTGGATCCTCTTACCTAGCCTTCCACTTCAACTTTGGAACCAACAAGCCTTGGAACTTATCAGATCTTCTTTGGGGCGCTTTCTAACAGTGGACACAACCACCCTGGCTTCTTCTGACTACAAAATGGCTAAAATCCTGGTTGAACTAGATATCCATGCAGGACTTCCAGAAATCCTGAACATAGACTGGAGAGGCCACCTTATTGCCCAAAGAATCGACTACCTGGGAATCCCGTTCAGATGCTCCTTTTGCCGCAGAACTGGTCACCTGAGACGGGATTGTTACAAATTTCCACCCACTGAAACAGAGGCAACCTCGCCGGAAGGGGACACGATAATTGGCTACAACACACAGTCTGATGCAACTGCAGGGGAATCACCATCTCAACAGCAAGAAATGAACACTGATTCACCCGATGATTCAATGGTAAGCAAGATTATGTATTATTGTCCATCACTTTATAAATCTCTTTCAGCCTGGGAGAGACTCAAAATCAATTCACAGAATTCAATCTCCACACAACTGACCCTAGCTTCTGAAAACTTAGTTTTGCCGCTGGCGCCCAACATCCCTGCTCGGCTAGATGATATGCTACCTCCACTAGAGCCGAGTGAGCCCATTACTGCCCACTCCTCCTCACCATCGCCCTCCTCCCATAGTGAACACA
>SNQJ01S0040265.1:24836-43643 GCA_010110895.2 Picea sitchensis
GGACAATTTGCTCCACACCATTTCACCAGCTCCCCCTCTACCCTTTGATTTTATCCCACTACCACTTTACCTAGGAAAACAACTTGCCCATCCCACTGGAATCTCAACAACAACCACAGGAATGAATGCAAACAACGCAACCGTCCCTTCTTGGTCCAGAGGACTGGCCTCGGAGATCTCGCCTCTCAAAACTCGAAACACAAGGAAAAAGGCAATCGCGGAGGCTACAAGTTCATCTTCACAACCTTCTGATCAATCCAATCGGGCCCTTAGAGCAATAAAATCCCAAGCTCGGGCTAAACCATGATACTTATCTCCCTCAACATCAGAGGGGTTGGAGGACTCCTGAAACTACCCTCCATGAGACGACTACTCGACAAGATCAGACCGACAGTAATTTTTTTACAAGAAATGCTAGTGGAAGCTGAAGCTGCAAGAAATTTCCTATTTTCCCTCCGACCTGACTGGATGGCCTGTGCAGCTAGTTCCATTGGTAGCTCAGGCGGACTCCTGGCGGCCTGGGATCCAACACATTTTGATTTCACGCCTTTTCTCAGTCCGGGTGGTATCCTCTTAACTGGCACCCTTAACGAACTCAACTCTTCCTTGGCCCTTCTCAACACTTACGGCCCGTGCCTGGAGCGTATATCTTTCTGGGAAAAGATGGACAACGTGGGCCTACTAGCCATAAAAGACCTCATTATTGCCGGAGACCTGAACTTCACGCTCATCAACAAGGAAATCTGGGGCGACAGGGCAAAATCTGACCCACTAGCGGCCTTCATCAACTCGTTGCTCACAAAAAATGCGTTAGTAGACATGGAACCTGCAGAAATTTTGCCTACATGGCGAAATGGAAGAACGGGCTCCTACAACATTGAAAAACGCCTCGATAGATTCTTGATTTCCGAAGACCTGCTCATTTCATCACACATGGCACGGGCCTGGGTTGACCTGACCTACCTGTCCGACCACACACCCATCTTCTTTCAGCTTGGAAATGGTAAACCGGGGGCGAGCTACCCGTTCAAATTCAATTCGGCATGGATGCTGGAGATCGAATTCGATCGGATTGTCAAAACAGTTTGGACCGATCCATCACTCTCTCTACCAGGGGATGCACATGGAACTTTAGTCAGTAAACTAAAAAGTCTAAAATCTAACATCATAAACTGGCTGAAACGGAAAAAATCTCATGAAACAGCCACCCTGAACAGGCTCGAACTACAACTCTCTTGTTTACATAGGCTCAAGACTCAATCTAACTGGTTGAGTAACATTGATGAAAATTTACGCACTCTTGAGGCATCCAGAATGCACATACTCCAGGCAGATGAAAAAAGATGGAGATTAAAAATTTGTGCGCTCTGGCTCAGTAGTGGAGACAATAACACCAGATTCTTCCACCAATTTGCAAGCCACCGTAGAAATAAAAAACTTATTTGGGATATTGAGGCTGAGAATGGCAACATTGCTCACAGCATAGATGACATAAAAAAAGAGGCACATAATTACTACAAGAGATTTTTCAAAGAAGACCAGAACATCTCCATACAGGACCAGGCAGAGATAGCTCAAATTTTCCCACGGATGGTCACAGAAGAGGAAGCGAGAGAACTGGAAACCCCCTGCACAAAAGAGGAAATTCTACAGGTATTAAAAGGATTTAAAAAAGAAAAAAGCCCCGGCCCCGATGGATGGACGGTGGAACTATACCTTCATTATTTCGATTTAATGGCTCAAGACCTGCTGGAAGCCATTGAGGAATCGAGGATCAGAGGAATGGTTAACAAACAACTGAACAGTACCTTCATTGTTCTGATTCCAAAACAGAATCATCCTCGCCTTTTCTCGGACTACCGACCGATCTCACTGTGTAACCTCAGCTACAAGATCATCACCAAGATCATTGCAAACAGGATTCACCCACTTCTCTCCCGGGCACTGGCAGAAGAGCGACTTGGTTTTCTCAAGGGGAGACAAATCCTGGATGCTATAGGCACAACACAGGAATGCTTACACAACATAAAAACAAAAAATCTACCTGCCATCCTCCTAAAACTATACCTAAAACAAGCTTTCGACTGCGTTAACTGGAACTTCCTACATCTCATCCTTCTCCAATGTGGATTTGGGGCAGCAACCACAAAATGGATGATGGGCTGCATAACTACTGCCTCCCTGGCAGTCCTAATCAACGACGAGGCAACAAAGGCTTTCTACAGCAAAAGAGGACTATGACAGGGATGTCCCCTCTCACCCCTGCTTTTCATTCTGGTCTTAGAATGCCTCAACATCTTGTTAAAAAAAAGTAAATCAGATGGCAATCTAACGGGAATCAGAGCATCAAGAATGACACAAATCACACATTTACTTTTTGTAGATGACGTGATTATAATGACATCGGATTCCATGTCTGAATGGAAAGAAATTTATAATGTGCTAATGGATTTCTTCTCTGTTACAGGCCTAAATATAAATTTCCAGAAGTCTTTATTCTTGACCACAGGCGCGAGGGCAACATCCCTGTTGGAGCTGAAAACACTTTTCAGCATTGACTCTCGAGACTTGGAGATGGGCTTCACCTACCTCGGATACTTTATCAAGCCAACAAGCTACAAAGCAAAGGATTGGTGTTGGTTATATGATAAATTTGAACGCATAATTCAACACTGGTGCAATAGATGTTTGTCCATTGGTGGCAGATACATATTGATAAAGGCAGTCTTGGAAAGCCTCCCGGTGTATTGGATGGCGCTGGCATACATCCCACAATCTGTGCTAACAAATCTCCGCAAACTGATCTTTTCCTTTCTCTGGAAAAACAACAATAAAAGCAGAGGCATCCATTTATGTAGGTGGGAAACGCTCTCAAAACTAAAAGATCTAGGTGGATGGGGCCTGCGAAACCTGCACATTTCCTACCTTGCCCTCTCGGAAAACACTCTTTGGCGTATTCTGATGATGCCAGGAATTTGGCACAACCTTATAAAAGACAAATATCTTGCACATCTGCCAATTCATTCCTGGCTCAGATCAACCACCTTCTTCCCACTGAGAGGCTCACAGACTTGGAAGCACCTACAAAGATCGCTTCCCATTCTTCTACATTGAATCGCTTGGCTGCCTGGAAATGGCTCAGCTATTGAACTTGGTAAATACGACATCCTCGGCATGGGATTAAAAGCCCAACTCTCCTCTAAATTGCTGGAACGCTTACATATTTTAGGCCATCATTATCTATTCCACTTAAAATCCCCCCACAACAGCAGTACACTTGGCGAATCCTGGCAAACTAGCTCTATGCTGTTACTAGAAAGAGAACTCTTGGTGGAATGGATCAGATACACACAACACCTAAACGAGGCAGGCATATGCCTTCAGGAGAGACCGGACAAACTCATTTGGATGGGTGGCGACAAATCTGGAATCATATCAATCCGAAATATTTACAAAGCTTTGACAGAGGAAATTTGGCCCACTAGTGATCAGACCTGGCGCAACCGACTGTGGAAGTGGAATTGTCTGCTGAAGCTCAAATTATTTACATGGCTTTTGACGGAGAATAAATTACTTGTTTGGGATATCCTCCAAAGCAAGGGTTGGTCAGGCCCAAACCGTTGCATTCTGTGCAAGGAGAACATTGAAACTTCGTACCACCTTTTCGTGAGCTGCATATTTACTCAGCAAGTCTGGCACCAAGTCACAGTGGCACTAAAATTAACCTTACAATGGCTTGGACCCTCAACATCCTCCTGCTTTAGCTCCTGGTGCTCAAGACAACAACCCTTCCCCTCGCTGACTGCCACCATCTGTTGGAATGTTTGGTTGACAAGGAATGCCGCCATTTTTGATGAAAAACCTCCCTCGACAAACCTTGTGACACACCTCATTCTCTCATCCGTCGACCGTCTTTCCCTCCCCACTACAGTCCAGAAAATCCGCAGACCAACTAAAACCTTACCCACTGACAAAACAATCGCTTGGTTTGATGGAGCTGCTCAATTAGACGGAAAACTGTGCGGGGCAGGAGGCCACTTTTTTATCAGCTCTCACACCTCCTAGAGATGGACGCTAAACGGAGGCCAAGGAACTAACACAAAAGATGAACTACTGGGGGCTTGGGCTTCCCTCCTCCTGGCACGAAGACTGAACATTGAAGACCTACTACTTCTCGGAGACTCCAAATTCATTATCGACTAGATAAATGACAAGGTCGAGCTTCGATCTGCAGCACTGGAGGGTTGGAAAGAGCGAACTACTGAAGAAAAAGGACTCTTTAAGAGCCTTACTGTCACTCATATCTATAGGGAAGAAAATATCCTTGCGGACCAGCTTTCAAAACTGGCACTAACCCGACCTCCTGGTCAAATAACCTTTGCCCGATGTGAGGATGGAAAAGAGGCCCCCCCTATCCAACTAAAACTCTGACGAGGTTGGCACCAGCCACAGGAAAACCACTGGTAAAAGGGTCTCGATTTTGGATACAGCTCAGTCGGACTCCGAATATCCACAGCCAAAAGGGGTCTAAGGAAATGGTTACAGTCCACTCGGGCTACTCAGAGAATACATGGAATAACTTTAGAATGGCAGATCTCTCGCTTTTGACAGGCCGAGTGATGCACACAGCAGTCCTATTTGATGTATCTATTAGTTAGAATTAGAACAAGGCTGTTATCTGCCCGTTTTGTGACTGTATGAGTGACATAGACACCGTTCCCGTTTTGTGACTGTATGACTGACAGAGTCACAGGAATCGTGCTGCCCATTGTGGACACAGGACACCGTATGAGAGCATTTTATATGCCACTCTGTAAAAAATTTATATATTGTTTGAATATAAATGAGCAATTTCCCCGTGGAAAAAAGTTAAAAGGACAAATGAACTTTTGATTTTCACTTTCGTTAAGTTAAAAGGACAAATGCCAATATTAGACTAAATAATGCTAAAGAGTTAATAAAAGGATGTAGATTTGTAGTAGAGGTGTGGGTTTATTTTTATTTTTAAATGAATGTTGATAATTCTTCAAGTAAGATAGGTTTTTTCAAGGTTTTTAGTGAATATTTGATCTGTAAAATATTGTGGATATTTCATTAGAATAGTTCATTATAATATATCTTACAAGTTTCTATAAACTCTTGGTTATGGAGTTGTTTTACTTAAGATTTATATTTAATATTACCAACTTAGCACATAAAATTTTGAAATAAAATGAGATAAAAAATAAAAAGAAGCAAAAATAAATATCGCACCATTCACACAATGAACACAAGATGTACCTTACGAAACTCATTATGGGAAAGACCAACCACAATGTGACGAATATGCCTTGGTCTTTTCTTCTTATATAAGAAATACAAATACACAGAAAAGCGAACTCATTATGGAGTTGCCATTGACACTATTCCTTATACAGTTGCTATAGGGCCTTCTACTTCCTCTGCTTTGCTTCAATATCCCACTCCCTTTCTCTGCTCAACTATGGAAACAAAAATCAATACAATAGGAATGAAACCCCCTATTTTCTCAATGACATTATATTTAACGTGTCTTGATAGACTTAATACGACTAGGGTTTTTTTCTCTGCTCTTCTGTGATCATTTTTGAAGTTCTGAAGGATGGCCTGTGGTTCGGGGGGAGGAGCCCCCCCCTTCGCCCCCACCGCTATCGGAAATCGCAACGTTTCAAGCTTTGGTAGCTTCATATACCAAATCTATAAAGCCTCCGCCTTCCCGCTTCGTCAAGAAGATTGATGATATCCCAAAAGTGTCGGTGCATCAATCGTCTTCTCATCCATTTTCTTTGTGGTTTGCTGAGAATGGGATAATCGACTAGTTCACTGGGTTGTGGTCATCTCCACGCACTATGGCTCAATGGGTGGACAAGTTTTGGAAGCCAAAGATCCAGGGAAAAATATCTTCAACCTTCTATGGTAAGGGGTCTTTTGTTTTGTTTGTTTGAAAATAAGGCAGATCAAAATCTTATCTTCAGAAGCGGGCCATATTTTATGGGAACTAAGGGTATGTATTTGAATAAATGGATGCCAGATTTTAGTCCAGAGAATGAAATTCCTCGTGTAGTGCCTATTTGGCATCGTCTTCCATTTCTCCCTCTTCACTGCTGGAATGACGAAACCCTGAGAAGCATAGGAAATGCGTTAGGTAGATACATTGATCACACTCAACCAAAAAAAGGCGTCCAGGTGTGTGCTCGTCTATGTGTAGAGGTGGATCTAGAAAAAGGTTTTCCTGAGGCTATTCAACTAACTTAAATATTTTTTCCTATATCCAAAAGGTAGACTATGAGCAAGTCCTGTTCAAATGAAACGTCTGTCATGAATATGGGGATTTTGGAAAAAAATGTCCAAAGCTTAAGGTGGATCAACTAGAAGAAAAATAGTAAGATCAGTGGCAACCACCAAAAAGGAAGAAGGCGGGTGGAAAGGTAGTCGCTCAACAATCAGATCAGGCTCAAGGGGGAAACCCTCCAATCCTAACCTCCCAGATTCTTAGATCTGTGGTTGGGGAGAGTCGAACGGTTGAGAGAAGTAGGAATAGGTATGCAACACTAGAAAATATAAAAGCATATACATCAGACTCCCATGTAATTATTGTGAAAATTGAAGACATAAACAAGACAATGGTGGACTCTAGAGAATTTAGAGTCCCAAATGAAATCACAAGACGCCCCACCCACCAAGACTGAGGATCCTACCTCGAACAAGATTCTTTCTCGCCCTATTTTGGGCGTTCTATTTATTCTAGAGGAAGGAATTCAAGAGGAGTCGAGAGACAAATCAAAGATAGAATTCTATCAAACGAAAACACCAAAGAAAGTGGGTAGAAGTTCCAATCAGAACAAAAGAGAGAATAAAGAAGATTGAGATAAAGAGTTAGGCATACAAACCACCTTTGAAGGAGCATTCAAGAAATATGTGAAAAGTGGGAAGTACCATGGATCTGTTCCCTCCTAAAAAAGGGCGTCCCAAAATATTTCTCATACCTCTAAAATGGGGGGGGGGGGCATCCAAATCTTCAAGTAAATAATGAAATTAGTCTCCTGGAAATGAAAAGGATTGGGTAGCAATGAGAAGAAAGAAGCAATAGGGAAATTGATTAGAGTAGAGAAACTCCAAATTCTTCTGAACTAGGAGACAAAAATGAATGATTCTTTGGTCCTTCAGGAAATTCAACAAATATGGAGAAAAATCAAAGGAGTAGCAATCAATGCAAGGGGGGCATCAGGGGGTATATATACTCTTTGGAACACCAGAATTTATCAGTTGGAAAGCAGTTTGGTAGAAACAAATTGGATCATGATCAAGCTTGTTCATCTTCCTACATGTATGATAATTCATTTATTTAATGTGTATTCCCAATATTCATTGGGAAAAAATAGAGTGTTGGAACTCTTTGTTAGGAATTGGGAAGTTTGGGTTTAGTCAAAATTGTATAATTGTTGGGGATTTTAATACTACTCTTCACCCAAAGGAAAAAAGAGGGGGATCCATTGTAAGGGATCCATCAAGGGAACATATGGAGGATCTTATGTTTTCTCTAGATCTGATTGATTTCCATCCAAGAAAAATAAAATTCACTTGGAATAATAGAAGAGCAAGTCCAAGCTACATTGCTGCTAGGCTTGATCACTTCTTAATTCACAACTCCTTTCTATCTCTTCCTGGGTTGTTTTCCTCTAACATTATTCCATGGGAAAGCTTTGATTACCTCTCTATCTCCCTTTCCTTCTCCAAAGAAGAAAATTTGGGGCCAATTCCATTTCGATTTAACCCCCTGTGGATGGAGAATCCTAATTTCTTCCCTTTGGTCTCTCGAACCCAGAGCTAATGAATCAAGGGCTCCCTAGTCTATATCTGGGAAAAAAATCTCAAATTAACTAAGGTTGCTCTTAAAAGTTGGGTAAAAGACTTAGTTCCTTCTCCATATACAAAAGTATTGGAGAATCAAAGGATGATGGAAGATATTCAAGAAAGATTAGAAATTAATGAATTTCTTCTTGGTTTGTTGCAAGAAGAGAAAATAGTGTAGCATAAATATGTCAAGTCATTAAAAAATGAGGAGACTATGTCGAAACATGGTTGAGGAAATTAATACTCAATCAGGTGAGGTGATAACTTCCTTTTTTCGGATATAAAACATGCAACCTCCCTTCATGTTGAAAAATTGTACTCAAAGGAGGGAGGGAGAGATGGATAAAGAACTTTGCGAACAATTTATCAGTCACATTCCTTCGATGGTTTTTGAGGAAGACAATCTAGAGTTGACTAAATCAGTCACAAAAGAGGAAATTTTTGCAGCCTTGAATCAATTTAACCATGACAAAGCTCCTGGACCTGATGGATTCACTACCCACTTCTACAAAAGGTGTTGGTCCATCATTAAATATGATCTCATCAGAATGATTCAGTATGTCCACAAATCCTCGAGAATGGTAGGAGCTACAAACTCATCCTTCTTGGAACTAATTCCAAAAGCAAAAAAAAACAACATCTTTTGACATATTTTGCCCCATCAATTTATGGAATGTTTCATACAAAATTATGGAAAAGATTAAATAAAACAGGTTGAATCCCTTTTTATGCAATCTCATATTGTCAAACTAAGGAGGCTTTGTGGAAAAAAGGAAAATATGGGATAACATCATTATGGTTCATGAGGCTATTTATTCGAGTTTCAATCAGGGAGAAATAAGGTATGGTCATTAAAATTGATATGGATAACTCCTTTGACAGAGTTAATTATAGATTCATTATTGCAGTCTTGGAAAAATTTGGCTTCAATCGAGATTTTATTTCCTAGATTTGTTCTTGTATCAACAATCCTTGGATTTCCCCTCTGGTCAATGGTAAGCTAGGCTCTTTTTTCAAAGCTTCGCGAGGTCTTCGGAAAGGATACCCCCTTTCACCTCTTCTTTATGTCCTAATGGAAGAATCTCTTAATAGAAGACTTGAGTGGGAACATTGTTCAGGTGAAATCCATGGCCTTAGGAGTTTTGTAGGAGTTAAGACAATCAATCATTCCCAATTTGTTGATGACACTTTTCTATTAGGTGGGGCATCAAGAATTATAGACTGAAGATTCAAACTTGTTTTGGATCAGTTCACTCAGATCGCAAGTGGGTTTATCAACAAGAACAAAAGTTGATTATATTCTTGGAATATTAATGCACATATCTTGATGGGAATAGCTCACATCTTTCAATTTTTCGTTTATTGCTAATTGGAAATATTTTAAATATTTAGGAATGTCGATATGTATGAGTTTGCTTCCGAGAGACACTTTGAAAGTTATACCACATAAAATAAAAGAGAAGTTTGAAATTTGGGGTGCTTTATGGCTTAATCCAGTTAGTAGATTGATATTGACCAAATATGTCTTGTCCTCTCTTCCTATATTTTAGTTCTCTTCTCTTTTGGCACTTTTTTGCATTAAAAAAGGTTTATCCTATGTGATCTGTAATTTTTTTTGGCAGGGAGGTAAATCTAATTCCAAGCATATCTACTTGGAGAATTGGACCTTGGTGAGGTCAACCAAGGATCATGGTGGTATGGGCGTTCATGATCCCGAGCTGGTGAATATTGTTGTTGGATCAAAAATTCTGTGGAGATTGGTGACAAGGGAGAGTGAATGGTGGAAAATGGATCTTCTTAAAAAATATTTTTCTAGGGATAGAAGGCATTTCCTTGATGGTCTTCCGATCAGGAAACTAGGTTCTCCTATTTGGAATATTCTTTGGGCCTCCCTTCCTTTTTTTCAAAAGTCTCTTACCTGGATTCCAGGAAACGATCGACATATCAACATATGGAAGGATAGGGTTCTAGGATCTCCCCCTCTTTGCCTTGATCCTTCTTTTCTCCCCCTCAGGCATTGGTTTTCAAGTCAACATAAGTTTTCTATTTTTGATATCTCAAGATGGAGTTAAAATGGAGATTGGATGGGCTAGGATTTGGGCCATCCCCCTCCACACCTCAATGATTGGCACATTCCCTTTTGTAAAAACTTTAAGGGGCAACCCCAGTTCATCAACAAACAAGAGATTGTAGAAGTTGGGGAACAATATGATTTTTGATAAAGGAAGGATATAATGCATTGCTCCACCAATATACTCTACCAGAAAAATAAAATATATTGCATAACATATGGAACAATGATGGGCTTCTAAAAATAAATATTTTTTTTTGGATTCTATCACATGGTAAGCTTCTCACATGGGAAAATTTGAGAAAGAGAGGATTTTAGGGGCCTTTTCGCTATCCGTTGTGCCTTCAAAGCTTGGATTTCCCTATCCATCTATTCCTGGATTGCGAATTCTCTAATCAAGTATGGAATATTTCTTATTTGAAACTTCTTCATAAGGTTTCATGGCCTACTTCCCTTAAATCACTTTTGGGAAAACATGGATCTCTATACCATGGCTCATTTCATGGTAAGCAATTGTTTCAAAGAGTGTGGAAAGCATCTTCTAAATAAATTTGTTGGCAACTTTGGCTTGCTAGAAACAAAACCATATTCAAGAACCAACATACCAATCCACATATCTTGGATGTTCATGCTTTAAATCAATTGGTAGCATATTTGAATTCTAAGAGATTCTGAGTGGAATTCCCCATAGGATCGATCGTGAGGAGCTTTGGCTCCCCAAATTTAATTTAAATGTTACAGTGAGCAACAAAATTTCTCAGAGATAATTATGGAAGCTTCATTATTCTCCAACTAAATTTCATACTTGGTTTTCTTCTCAAGAATGTTATACTTTATGCTTTGATGGGGATTCTTAAGGAAACCCAAGTGAGGAAGGTGTGGGAAGGGTGCTCTATGTCCCTAGAGGAACTCGAGAATTAGAATTTTATTGGAAACTTGGGGTAACCATGAATAACAAAGTAGATGCTTATGCAATATATCAGGGGATTCAGTTGGAAAGGAAAATAAATATTTCTCATTTAAACATTGTAGGAGACTCCAAAAACACCATTAGATACTTTTTCACTGGATCTAATCCTAAGGATGTTGGCTTGAAGGTCCTTATTGAGCTTTTTCAGATCAACATATTTAACCTCTCAGTTCAATTCTACCACATACTTCGTGAAAATAATAAAGAAGCTAATGAAATGGAAAATATGGCCATAAGTCTAGCCCTTGGTTATTTGGGATTTGTGAGGTGGTATGTATAGGCTCTCCTCCTTAATGTTTAATCCTTGGAAATCGGGCGGTGCCTAATGGGCGTGCATGACATTTTTCCTCACTTTCTTTCTAGCACGTGGAAGGCTCGCGAAGGATTTCATACAACAATTTTTTCAGGTTAAAAGGGCGATGCAGATAATGAGTTCCATGGGCGGGCAAGGTACTTTGGTTTTTGGGTGTTGGTGGAGATCCTAGGAGATGGTACGAGTTGAGTACATATCCATTCCCAGCTCGATGGATATGACACCAGATAGGAAAGTTTCCATAATTGAAGATAATGACTGGGAGGAAGTAAAAATCATGTTGGCAAACTCATGATCAGGTGTCAGCTGGCTCGAGTGCTCGAAAGGTGAACTCATGAGAATTTATGAGGGAAGATATGGTAAGGTATGTGTGTAACAAACCAGACTCCCTAAACACTAATTAGGCTGGTGGGATGTTCACATTTCCTTTCTTCTCTTTCTTTTTTCTCAAGACATGCTATCAGACTCATTAGTTACTTATGCGAAGGCTTTTCTTATCACAATCTATACTATATTAACTCTTACTAATCCTCAGAGAAGCTTCTTTCTTTAGTTTACTAAGGGACTAAGTGCCTAGTTCCCCCAAATAAAAGGGTCAGGATTATTCCTTTCCATCAAATTACATTCTGTGGCGATTCAGACTCATTCCCATCATAATTCTCAATTTCTAGGGTTGACATTCTCTCCGACTGCATCAATCCATCGAGTAGTTCTAAGGGATTCAACATTCCTTGGACTCAAGATTCAATGGCTACTATTTCGTCGACACCTCGACTGATTCAATGGTTACCCTCTATTATAGACCCATTCTACCTGCTAATGAATGGGCCCACAATATCTACCACTGAGATTAAATATCTCCCACTCATTAATCAATGATCCTCCTCCATTCTCGAAGTTCCTTCCCATCAGAGCATCTCACTCTGGTACTCGGACACTTTGAATGCTTCACTTTGACCACACACACTCCGATAGATCGAACGTCCCACATTCATTCATTTGATGGACATCGTGCACTTCGAGGTTTGTTTCCCAAATAAGGTTCCCGAACCCTCCTCCTTGGAGCGATTCACATTGAATCCAATGGATGAGATCCCATTGGGAATCTCCTGCCAGATCAACGACTCTTAGCCTCCTAAGTCATCAAAATCCTCTATAACCTTCCATCTAGGCCTCTAATAGTCTTCAATCTGAAGGACTCATGACTCGTATTGATAGTCCCAGACACACTGATACACTCTCCTATGGATCAATGATTGTCATTGACTTAGATCTCTTTCCATCAGAGTCCCAATATAGACTTGTACTAGTCCATTTCGATGACCACGTCCTCCGATAACGATCAATATATTTCTAGTAAATTGATCTAATGACTGTGATTCCTTCCTGCCTAAAACATAGTTTTCTTCATGGCATTAGTTCTATTAGAAAAACAGGATCACAGAGCAATAAAATAAAACAAATGTGGAAATAAAACACAGAAGATACACAATACAATAGAGACACATATATACGTGGTTCACCCAGTGTGGGCTACGCTCACCAGAGAAATTGCCAAGTCCTTCCTTATTATTATCCAATAAAATGAAGGGATACAACCTACAACACACTCGCTGCAACTTCCTCTTCTTTCTCTCACAATCTCCTCTCTCAGAATACAATATTCATGATTATACACAACCACAATACAATTCCATCATAAGAGAGGGTTGAAGTGAAGGGAAAGAAAGAGTTGGTATGTAAGCTAAAGAATTCACTCTATGGTTTGAAGAAATCACCTAGAATGTAGTACCAAAAATTTGACATATACATCCTTGGACTGAGATTTGTGAGAAATAAGGCTGATCATTGTGTATATTCCAAGCAGGTTGGAAATCACTTCATTTATATAGTGTTGTATGTTGATGACATGTTGTTGGTAGGAAATAGCATGAATGTTATAAAGAAGGTGAAATCGTAGTTGTCCTCCAAATTTGACATGAAGGATCTCGATGCTGCTGAATTCATTTTGGGAATGGAGATTAAAAGAGATTGTGCAAACATGAAACTCTAGTTGAATCAAATAAAATATGTTGAGACAATATTGTAGAGGTTTAATATGCAGGAAAGTAAACTGGTAAAGGTTCCTATTCTTGTAGGTGTAAAGTTATTTGCAGATCAGTGTCCCAAGACACAGGAAGAGGAAGATGACATGTCTCATGTTCCATATGCTAGTTCGGTTGGCCGTTTGATGTATGCAATGATATGTACTAGACTGAACATTGCACATGCATTGAGAGTTTTGAGAAGGTATATGTCAAAACCAGGGAAGGAGCATTGGACAACAATACACATGGTTTTAAGGTATTTGCAGATCAATGTCCCAAGACACATGAAGAGGAAGAGGACATGTCTCATGTTCCATATGCTAGTTTGGTTGGAAGTTTGATGTATGCAATGCTCTGTACTAGACTAGACATTTCACATGCATTGGGAGTTTTGAGAAGGTATATGCCAAAACTAGGGAAGGAGCATTGTAAAACAATAAACAGGGTTTTCAGGGATTTGCATGACACTTATAGCTATTGATTTTGCTACCGAGGAAGACCATGATTGGACTGAGTGTTGGACATACATGGGTTTGTTGATATAGACTAGGTTGGAGATCTGGATCACATAAGATATATGAGTAGGTATGTGTTTAACCTATTTGGAGGAGCAATCAGTTGGATGAGAAAAATATAGGCTATAGTGGGACTCTCAACTACAGAAGCTGAATACATGGCATCCACTCATGCATGCAAGGAAGCAATATGGTTACACAGATCATGTTTAGGTATTGGGTTGGTACAACAAGAAATAAGATTATATTGCGATGGTTAGAGTGCAATATTCTTGGCAAAGAACCCAACTTATCATTCAAAGACAAAGCATACTGATGTTCAGTATCACTTTGTGAGAGACATGGTTGAAGATAAGGTGTTGCTAGAGAAGGTTGACACTTTGAAGAATGTTGCAGATTCATTAAAAAAGTCACTGAGCTCCAATAAGTTCTCATGGTGTAGAGAAAAAATGGGAATTGCTGCCCTAGATTATTGACTATGTAATCCTATGATCCCCTATATGCAAAGAAAACAACAAGTGGGAGAATGTTGGGTAGGTGTTATATTATTTGCATGTGTGTGGTGGGTGCGTTAGATTTGACAACTGCGTCTGATGATCCCTCCCTAGTAGTGTGTTTTGTGTCGTGTGCATCAGGTTATTTCCNCCCCTTGGTTACATAGAGTGTTTGGGGCACCACCCCAAAATGTTTTTGGGGCAGTTTTTGCTATTTTAGCGTTTTTTGCTCTTTTCAACAGTTTTCTAAAATAATCTCGGATTAAAGGATTAAGGTTTTGGTAGTTGCGGAATACCTAATTTTTTTGTATATGTTGTATTGTGAATGGTGAAATTAATACAATGAAGAGAGAGGTGCAAAACCAAGGAAGGTTGGTTTTCTTCCGGTTAAGGATTTCCAACGTAAATATTTGTGTACTATGTGTATGTGCCATTCATAAATTTATGTTTTGCTTAGAATTTGTATGCATTGCTTTACTTCACAGGTTTAAAACTTACAATTGTTCCACGTGGTGATACCCCTCCTAATAGCATCACTTTTACAAATAAGTTGCTTATGAAGTGACCCACTTTTATAGAATAAGTGTGGATCACTTTTACAATGAAGTTACTTTATAAATGAAAATTGCATGCAAAATAAACAACTTAAAATATTAAAGCTACTTATAGTAATTCACTTTTATAATTTAAGTGAAATACACTTTACAATGGATGCATGGACTTTTTCAAAAAAATTAACAAAAAAGTGACTTGAACTCAATACCTCTTACTTAATAAAACAACTTTTAACCAAGTGAGCTAGTGCAAAACATATTGTATTGTTTAGAAGGAGGATTGGGGGTGTTGTTGTTGTTGTGGAAGACGAACTTGGAGAGCATGCTCATAAAAAAATCTTTTCATACAAGAAAAAAAATTCACTTCTCGATGGAAACAAGGGTTAGATCTCGATTAACTTACTTGGAAAATACAAGGTTTCTCTCTATTTTTGATTTAATGAGATTGCACAAAGTGCACGACAAAGAGCATACATAGACATGAAAACTCTTTTCGATCTATTTCTGATTTTCTGAGATCACATAGGGTGTAGGGAAAAGATCATATGCAGATTGAAAAGAGTAGCAACCTAGAAATAAATAACAGAAAACCAAAATAAAAAATTGAAATATTATCTCTGCAAAAAATTAAAAGGGCGTATTCAAGATTTATACCTCCATATCTGACTGGAATGGTCGTATCTTAGGCAAATGAAAACCTTTTTGAGTGAAACAAAAAGCATTCCTGACTGAAATGAACACTATGGATGCAATGGAATAGTCCTCTCATCCCAAAAATGTAGGGAAACAGAAAAAACTAGATATGATGAAACACAACTTCACGATCTCGATCTACAATGAAAACGGGTCTTCAAATGCGCTCTGATACCATGTTCGACAACAAAAGTATTCCAAGAAAGGATGAAAACCTTCAGTAACCATTCACATAACTAGATAAAAGACCAACACACATATTTTTTGACGATGGGGAAACATCCACGACCCCAACCAATGTGACCACTTGGAGCAATTGATTAATGTAAAAGAAAATTTTACAGAGAGATTTACAAGAGAGTTTCTCCCAATCGATCATTGGAAAATGACCCTTGATGCTATTTAAATAGAGATCATGGACCAATCAAATGTTAAGCCACATATCAATGTAGTCGTTAAGAACGAGGAGAATATGATGCATCGAATCACTCTATGTCAAGAACATATTGTGACCGTCAAATTACCTAACTAAAAATGCATAATAATGCATACTAAAGAAACACACTTTTTACCTAACGAAACATTAGACCAAGTTGATCTTAACTAATTCCTAAGTGTCTAAATATCCTAAAAAAAAGAACCAAGTGAATCAATTGACTAAACATCAATTATAAATAGAGGAGAACAGGAAATATATGATGAATTAGGAGGAGAAATATGATAAGAGCATATAACTAAAAGATAATGTATTATAACAATCATCTTTCCCTATGTTCCTTCCCTTTTAGCTTCCTTTGTGTTTGAAGTTCACTTATTGCTCCTCTACTTTGCATGCTTTAACCTAAGGAGTTTTTGTGTCCTATTGTCCTATCTCCCCTTCCATGCTTGGGTTGTGTACTTTTATCCTTTTCTTATCTCCCTCTTATTCAACTTTTGATTGTTTTTTTTAGTTTGGTCCTTGCTTCTAGGAAATCTATTTTACTACAGTTTTTTAATTCCCTTTTATGTTTCCTTTTTTACAACAATTAGGAGATTTTTAAAAAGGGTGTGGCCAAATCTTATAGAGTCTTACAAAATTAAGCGCCCATAGGCAAGGAAAAAATCCAGTGCTCAGAAAATGTACTTTTCCTATCTATCTCTAGAGAAATCCTATCTCCTAATGGAGAAATTTTATTACAAAACTTTACAATTTAAACTTGAAAGAAAATGCCAAGGATGCAGATAACTAAAAAGAACATCAGGTACCATTCTTTGGGAGGTCAGGTGGACCCATTGTGTCCTTTTCCACGTCGCCAACTAGGAAGTTCAAGTTTGGAATAAGGATGCCCATAGATGGAGACAATCCATTATCATTCATATCTGACATTGGAGTAGGATGTGATAAAGCATATTGCGCCTGCAATTCATCCAGCTGGGAGAAAAGAGCATCAATTTTGTCATACTATTGTCTCATTATTGTCCTTTGTTGTATTAAAATTTCTAAGATGAATGACACTTGGGAAGTCCAGACCTACACAAAGATCTGCAATTTCTAAAGAGTAGTCCATGAGTCTTCCATATGTTCAGACTGACCTTGAGGGGACACCGTGACCACACCCTTCTCATTTTCCATTGTACCTATTGTTATCCAGATCCAAATAACTTCGCCCCCAAAGTCTCGAATGCTACGGGCATAGGTAAGCCGGATCCAGAAGAGAGAATTACCCAATCCTGTAACACGATCCTTATTTCTACAACTAATTATGTTCCTTTCACTTCTTATTAGCCCCTTCGTCCTGTATGCGGGAATGCAGACCTAGATGAAACTCTGCGGATGAAACCCCCAATTTTGATCGTCCACCCCCAATTTCTTCACTAATATAATCCACCAAGATTGCTTCCCAATCGAATCTGTGAAAACACTACTCTCTCCAATGTCGTTGAACCGAAAGCCTACAACCATGGAGAAATGACGATGCCTGAGCCAATTGAAAATTCTCCCATGCCTGAGCTGGAAACCATGAACAGACTTGATGAGATCCAACGAGTGAACTGAGGTGGTTGGATCTCCCTTAACTGCAAACGTCCTGTCCTCATCCATCCACACAAGCTCCATTAACCAATTCTAGACTGTCTTGACGATGAATAACAAAAATGTCCAACCATGATCAAGGAAATGGCATGTTGAGGGTACAACTAATCGGTGCATCAAGGTCTTGCATGTAGAGGAAACATGTAGACTAACATGCTGACGTCTCGACCATGCTCAAGGCTGCTACCCATTGTATTCTAATGTGACGATAATTTATCATGGAATTGAGGTTTGGGAGGACCTCCCATTGATACATAAAGTCCCTTTTTCCAAAGTGGTTGCTAGATTTTATTGATTGCCGGGTAATCCATTAGTTTCCTGTAGTATGTGGAAGAAGGTAACCCAGGGAATGACCTTAAGATTATGTTGGATACACTTGATAATAACACCCAGGTGAGCATCCCTCGACACCGAGCCTTGAACAAAGAATCTTATTGTGTTCCTGGAGTCTCTGAGTATAATGAGCTTCTGGATACGATTTGCCTTGGCTAATTGAATGCCTTGTAGTAGAGCATACTCCTCATCTTGATTATTAGAGGCTCAACCTAGACTCCAAGTGAAATTTAGCTCAATATTTCCCCTGGGGTAAAAAATAACCCCTCCAGCACCTACCATCCCGGTTAATTCCCTTTTATGTTATTAAATTAAATTTAGATATTTTCTCATTATTTAATTTTCATTTAAAATTTTGAATTTTGTCCATCTTTATATTAATATATTTTATTTTATGTTTTTTCTAAATTAATCCTCACTAAGAATATTAAGCCTATACTTCTCCACATTTGTGGATGTCATTCTTATTAAATCTATTGACATAGGCTAGTGCACCTCACTCATGAGAATACAAAATAAGAAAAATACATAACAACATTAGTGACAACTAATTAAACTAACCCCTTAAAATATTTGATTTTATATTATATATTTTTTCTTCATATATTTACTTTATTTATATAATATCTATAATGTATCATTAATTATAATATCGTATTATTACATTATACCATGTAGATACATATAAATCTTAATAAACTAGTAATATACATCTAAATTAGTTCATGGACTAAGTTGTCATGTAATTGTGTAGACATCACAATATTTTGCTTAGAATTTTTAAAGCTTCATCGTGTACCTCGAAGATGGTTCATTCAAAAAGTAAATATCAAA
>SNQJ01S0040266.1:0-10253 GCA_010110895.2 Picea sitchensis
GGAAATATGGCAACGAGATGGTGAACTTTTTGTGTCTCAAGGAAAGTATGCAAGAGAGATACTGGGTAAGTTTCACATGGAGGGCTGCAAACCCATGGATACTCCTCTTCTAGGAAATTGGAGGAAAATGGATGCTACTTCTGGAGAGGTAGTGGATGCTACTGTTTATCGACAGTTAGTGGGTTCGCTAATGTACTTAGTGAACATGAGACCGGACATTTGCTATGCGGTTAACCAGCTAAGTCAAGCGATGGTTAAGCCTACCAAACTCTTTTGGAAGGCGGGTAAGCATGTCCTGAGATATCTGAAGGGCACATCTGAGTATGGATTATGGTACAGATAGATGGATGAGGTGAAGTTGCATGGCTTCACGTATGCAGATTGGGTGGGCAGCCCAACAGACATAAAGAGCACATCAGGATGGATCTTTAGTATCAGATCTACAGTTGTTTCTTGGTACAGTAGGAAATAGATATCCATGGCACTTAGTTCAGCGGAAGCGGAATACATGGCAGTGACTCAAGTTGCATGTGAGGCTATCTGGATGTGAAAGATATCGGTTGGTTTGTTTGGTTCTCATTTAGATCTGACAGTGATTTATTGTGATAATCAGAGTTGCATTAAACTCTCGATTAATCCTGTGTTTCATGACAGATCTAAGCATATAGATATCCGGTATCATCATCTCAGAGATTGTGTGTAGCGAAAGATCATGTTGCTTCAATACATTCCTACGGAAGATCGGGATGTAGACATTCTGACGAAGGTGCTCACCAGAAGCAAATTCGAATATCATAGAGACAGGATTGGGGTGAAGGATAATCCCTTTATTGTTGAGAGGGAGTGTTAAAAAGTCAACAAGAAACATGTGTCTAATTTAATTTTCCCTTAAATAAATTAGACAAGAAATATTAATCTATTATTTCATTCATAACTGAGTGAGTTGGATTTGTAACAAAACTATAAGTGTAGTTAAGTGAGTTAAACTTAGTTGTACTAGTTGTAACTAAACTTGCACTAGTGAGAGTTCAGTAAATCAGTGAACTCACATGCAACTGAAGATTCTCCACGGTTAACTACATGCATGTCAGATCCAGTGGAGACCCAGTTGAGATAACATGTGAAAGGGACAGTTTGGCTATCAGTTGTGATTTGATCACACATGCAGTGGATATGCTTATGAGCATGTGCAAACTAGGCAATTTGTAATTCCAATTGTGAGAATTCTAATTGCAAGGATTTGTGCAGAGGAAGCAAGCTGTCTGGACACAGGAATTGGCACATGTATTTGTTGATTTGTGTATGACATTGTGAGACAATTGTATTGTAATGAGAGCTCTTGGATTAGAGTTTTGTATGAGATTGTTTCATGGTTCATGATATACATAATATATGATAGTGGTGTTTTTAGCTTTACGCTTTCCCAGTAAAACTTCTTTGTTATGTGTTCGTGATATTTCACTTTGTGATTGTGGTTGTGATCGTGGTTTAATTTTTCGTAAGAATAATAGTAGAATCGATTCTATATTTAACAGTGGCATATAATTGTTAGATCAGGAGAAACGCAGGAAATACTTAATTTGTATTGAAATTTCTACAACTTGTGTGCAGATGGATTGATGAACAACAAGGTATATTACAGCGAAAGGAGCCAAATGATTATTTTTTGAAGTTTGAAAAACTTCCTAAAAACTGAGGGATTCTGTGTTCGGTCAGGTTACATGTTGTTACACCACTTTCGGACAAAATGGTCATTTTATATGTTGTTACACCTTTTTCTCGACTATTTTGTTTTACATGATGTTACACTCTTTTCTGACAATTTGGTCGATTTACATGTTGCTACACCTAATTCCACCATTCCAGCCAAAATACATGTTGATACACCTATCGTTGTTATTCCTTTTCGCTATTTTACATGTTGCTTCACCTATTTTTCACATTTCTGCCATTTTTCCATGTTGATACTCCATTAATCTTTCTCGCTCTGCTATCTTTCCATGCTGAAACACTATTGTTTTGTCATTTCCATTGTTTTTGTGAAGATTTCCTCCATTTTCCAAATAAATTCATGCTGTCTCTAACAGACAATGTTGCTTCATCATTAGTTGACTCCACATCCACAGATTTCCAACTGGTCAACCAAAGAAAGGACTCCACCTATGCTCCACTTGTCATATCATCATTTCTCACATTCCAGAGCCATCTCTCATCATTACAGCGATTCTACGCTCATCAGATGGCGGTTAGATAGTGCGTTTATTCCAACAGATTGGTTTGTGCCATAAGTTATGAGGTATGTTACTAATCCTACGTGTCAAAGTGATGTAGATATGGAAGCAAGCTTTAATGATTACCTGTCGTCTATCCTAAATTCGTTGCTCCATGAGCCAATCAGATTAGTTGGGGGAGAAAGAAAATCTACACCGTCAAAATCCCATTTTATATTCACCTCCGCCACCTTTCAGCCATGCTTATTTCTTCGTTGAGACACTGTGTTCTTTATGCAATCTACGTTCGAATTTGTTGTGTATCTAGTTTAGGTGTTGGTTTCTCCTCCTTTGTGACTTTTTAGACTCTAAAACGATGTCATGGGAGGATCAGTTGTGAGGTATGAACCGAAAAATCTGGATGCATTGCTGCTATACCCAGATGTTTGCCAAAAATTTATGCAGGCTGGATGGATTTCTTATTTTGAGAAGTTGTAGGGGTTTAATGAAGTAGATGTATTGGAGTTCAGTCAGAATCTCACATAAGGGTATTCAATGGTGTATAGGGTGAGGATTCCAATGACAGAGAAAACCGTGGTTGCTGTGACAGGGTTACCAACCACAGGAGAAAGGTGTTTTAGCAGAAAAGCATATCTTCCTGAAGCACAAAAGGGTTTTCTCGTGGACGATGAGCAAGTTTAGACCAAGGTCCGAGGTGTAGATGTAAGTTCCTTACCCATACCATGGGGGAAAGTATCAGAATTTATAAAACGGTACATTACATGTGAGGGAAGATATCAAGTAGTTTATTTTTCTAATTTTATCCTACTGTCACATTTAAGACATCATAAGCTAATAAACATCACTTATTACCTTCTTCATTCCTTGCATAATATGGCTCACTTTGTCAAGAGATCAAAGCATCCCAAGAATTGTCTTTCCAATCACAAACTGATAGGGTTGTTGATTCGTAGAGGAATGGGAATTCCTACTGACCCATTACCTGAAGTGGAAGAACAGCCAAATCCCGTGCCTGTTGTTATGGATGAACTAGATCAACTAAACACTATGCCTACAGTTGTGATTGAGCCAATAGTTGAAAACCCAATCCTTGGACCAAGTCATGATCCTCATCCCTCAGCTGCAACAATAGTTAAATCCCCCACTATAACTGCCAGTAAGTCGACTCAAAGAAGAAAACTCAAAACTAGAAGCAACTCTAACACCACTCAGAGAGGAATCGAAAGAGTTGAACCATAAGCAACTCAAAACCCTCATGTTGCTACGACAGAGTCTCTTGATTTTGTCGATGCTCAGGCCCTACCAGATTTTGACATCAATGATACAAACCTAAGTGAGCGGCTAATTTATTTTATGGAGATACGTATCCCGGGTTTTACCTTGTGCAAGGAATTTCAAGAAACCATTTTGTCACTGCAGACCGAATGTAAATGAATTGCAGCAGAATCATCGGCTCTGATTTATGATTATGTGCATCACTCGTCGGATGACAAAGTACAGATTATACAAAACCCCAGCATGGCAGATTTTCCTCCTTCTCTGGTTGTTGAAGAATGCCCTCCTTCTCCTAAAGCAAAGAAAATGAAAGCCCCTGCTTTTGTCTCTACATTACTAGGAGGAGAACTAGATCAGCGAGGTCTACTAGAGTAGCAATTGGATGGAAGCATGTGGAACAGGCAATACCCATTCTTTGTCCATTATCCTCTGTTGTTAAAGAAGTAATTGTTACACAAGAACCAGTCCCTTCCAACAACATGACTGTGACACAAGAACCAACCTCTTCCCATAACTTAGTTGTTACACAAGAACCAGCTGCCCAGGAAGAAATTGTCCCACAAGAACCAGTCATGCCAAAATTAGTTGTTACACAAGAACCAGTTACACAAAATAGAGAGGATAATGACGATGTTCCACTTTCTCATTTTTTTTCTCAAATTGAGAAGAAGATAAAGGGTATAGAAAATTCCAGGATTACTGAACTAATGAAGGAAAATGATTGCCTCTAAGCATAGTTGAATTCCCTAAAGAAGGAATTGCAGGTTGCTCGACAGAAAAACTCAGAGGAGTCAACTTTTGATATATTAGCACAGGCAACAACTGCTATGAATGAAAATAGAGAGCACATGTGTTATGAATGTGGTAATATTTACTTTCAGGAAGGGTATAAAATAGTGAAAGTACCAGTCACTGGTCATGCTGAAGAACTATCCAATCTCTCAGTCAAGACAGAATATGACCTTAATTCTCCACAAGAACCAGTAAGGCAGAAGAAGGTAATAGAGTAGTTGTTGGTTTACCAACAGCTTTTACACAAGAACCTCTGTTACACTTACAATTTGTAACTCAAGCAACTCAAACTGATTTTGTTCTTGAAGACAAAGAAACTCAGACAGATTTTTGAAACGGCGGATGTTGGGGTACACACAGGTGATTTGATTGTTTTTTCCCATACTGGTACTTAGTAATTGGTCTTAGAAATTTTCACTGGAGGAGTCACTTCCCTGACTCAGATTCAGAGTAAGGATTGAATGTGGATTTCATGAGGACATGCAATGTCTTCATTTGGGGGGCATGTTAGGATCCATAAATCTCCCTTTTTCACTATATCTTTTGCTCATTCAACCTTATCATTTCTATGCTAAAATGCCTAATATCATGTTTGCTAAGACCTTTTTCCCAAGGTATGAATCATTGATCTTGCTTTTGTATTCTTATTTACTTAACATGTTTGATTGGTAGCATTTCTCATATTTTACCCATGAATGCTCAACTAATGATCAAAATGTGTAGATTAAAGAAAAACAGCCAAGTCTTGAAGAAAGATCGTTGTTGTTACACTAGTTGTTACAGTTGTGCGCCTGTTATGCATGATGTTATACGACTACAACAATTGTGCACATTTCTTGGAAGTTGTTACACCTGCTGCAACAGGTTCCCACTGATCCTGGAAGCTGGTATATCATTTGAATCTGTATCCTGAAGACCGATCCTCAAGGTTGTTACACATTTTGTCTCACGCTGGTGATCAAGATCATTTCCAGATTTTGTAATCATGACAGATTTTTTATATCATACGAATAGCTTGAGAATCAAGGTTGTTCTGAGTCTGTTTCAACTGAATGTCTCTGTCTTTAAATAACAGATCTTTTGTAACCATTAGGGTAGTAGATATTAGTTGTGGAACAAAGAGTGAAGTGAAGCATTTTGTATCTGAACATTTTGGCGATTTAATAAAGAAGTGATTTGAGTTTCTCCAACCTCCTGTAGTCTTTTCGAGTGGATTCAGTGAGAAGGAAAGGGCCCACCTTCCTCACAGACTCCCCTATGTTGTGAGTTTTAGATTAACTACTTTGATTGTTTATAGTTGTGTGATTTATCTGTTTATGCATTGCTAGAATACATTTGTTGTTACAATTCAGTCCCTTTCTGTTAATGCGCATCATTATGTCTCATGAGAGTTAGAATCAATTGTTGTATAATGCTGGAGAATTGCTTTGAAAGTTAATTCATTTTCTGCATTAGATTAAATCTTTGTTTCCATGCAAAAGTAAATAGAAGTGTGAATTCCCTTTCTGCAATTAAGTAGACTTCATTTCAACAATTAGCACAGAACTTCCTTCTGCAAGAGTAATATAGAAAATTAGAATAGATTATATAATCCAGGATTCTTATACACTTTAAGAATGTTGTGCACTTTAATTGTCTAAATAAATAGATAATTAAGGTGTTCAATATAAATTGTCAAACCCAGGGAAGTTTTGTTATTTAAGATAATTGTGCACAGTCTATGCTAGATTATGAAAGCAAACACTAATCAAGTTGCAGTAAGGTAAACTAACATAATTGAAAAGTTGAACACTAACACAAGTTGTTGACACAGCTGGAGTTCTAATCTATTGTTGCAGAATTGAAGTCACACTTGCATAATTGAAATCTAATTTCCAGGAGTAGAATTTGATGAGTGTATGAGAATCCTAGATTATCTAATCTATTCTAATTTTCTATATTACTCTTACAGAAGGAAGTTCTGTGCTAATTGTTGAAAGGAAGTCGACTTAATTGCAGAAAGGGAATTCACACTTCTATTTACTTTTGCTTGGAAACGAAGATTTAATCTAATGCAGAAAAGGAATTAACTTTCAAAGAAATTCTCCAACAGTATACAACAATTGATTATAACTCTCATGAGACACACTGATGCACATTAACAAAAAGGGACTAAACTGTAATAGCAAATGTATTCTAGCAATGCATAAACAAATAAATCACACAACTGTAAACAATCGAAGCAGTTAATCTAAAACTCACAACAGAGGGGAGTCTGTGAGGAAGGTGGGCCCTTTCCTTCTCACTGAATCCACTCAAAAAGACTACAGTAGGTTGGAGAAACTCAAATCAATTCTTTATTAAATCGCCAAAATGTTCAGATACAAAATGATTCACTTCACTCTCTGTTCAACGGCTAATATCTACTACCCTAATGGTTACAAAAGCTCTGTTATTTAAAGACAGAGACATTCAGTTGAAACGGACTCAAAACAACCTTGAGAATCGAACATTCTCAAGTTGTTCGTATGATATAAAAGATCTGTCATCATTACAAAATATGGAAATGATCTTGATCACCAACGTGATCCATAACATGTAACAACCTTGAGGATCGCTCTTCAGGATATGGATTCGAATGATATACCAGCTTCTAGGATCAGTGGGAACCTGTTGCAGCAGGTGTAGCAGCTTCCAAGAAAGGTGCGCAATTGTTGTAGTTGTGTAACAGCATGCAAAACGAGCGCACAGTTGTAACAGCTGGTGTAACAACAACGATCTTTCTTCAAGACTTGGTTGTTTTTATTTAATCTACACATTTTGATCATTAGTTGAGCATTCATGCATAAAATATGAGAAACACTACCAATCAAACATGTTAAGTAAATAAGAATACAAAATCAATATCAATGATTCATACCTTGGGAAAACGGTCTTAGCAAACATGATAATAGGCATTTTAGCATAGAAATGATAAGGTTGAATGAGCAAAAGATATAATGAAAAACGGACATTTCTGGATCCTAACAGCTTCCTGACAGGAGATGGACTTGAGCTACTGTGCACTTTCCTAAATGAATGCTTTGGTTAATGGTGATGTTTCCTATCAACATTTATTACTTATTTTCTTTCATCATGAGATCCATGACTCATTAACTTGCTTGACTCTATCTTATTTTCCACTTTCTTCTCTATTCTATCCAGGCTTTGCATCAAATTGATATTGAAGCCATCTTGTTGCTCCTTGGCTTTCATAAGCCTCTCATTATCATCTTTATAGCTTTGGACATCTTTTTGCCTTCCCTTTATGGTTTCTAGCAAGTTTATGCTCTCCTCCTTGGATTTTGTACCATTAGCACCCACACCGACATACAAGTCCTCGAATTCATCATCATGGTTGTATGTTATCTACACACCTTCCATAGTTTTTTACTTTATTTGTTGATTTTTTCCTGCTCTAATCACTATTAATTCTACAAAATGTGCAGGAAACAAGATTTGTTAGACAAATTCATGTGAAGACTTCATGAAAAATCTGCACCATTTTTTTAGAATCCTTTCTTCTGATTCTTTGGATGATTTTAACATCCCAATTCCTAGTGCGCACACTCGCACATCAATATTTTGTGAGCATCACAGCTCTGCACTGCGCACCAGTATTTTTCTGTGCTCATTAAACTCTGCACTATGTGGCACCAATACTTATTGCGCATGACAGTCTCATGTTGATCTCTAGCCCATACAAGTCTATTGTTGAACCTATGGCTCTGATACCAATATATAACGTACCTAGCCTCTCAACTAGGTCCTGCTACCATCACTTACAAAATTCTCTAATACTAATATGTAGCGTACCCAACCTCCCAACTAGGTCCCTCTACCCTCACTTACAAAATGCTTTGATACCAATCTATAATGTACATAGCCGCCCAGCTAGGTCCCACTATGAAAAAACCTCAATTTATGTCACACTGGTACCCCTTGTAACTTACCCAACTTAATACTGAGTGATGCTACTCCAAAATCTAGTGTGTATATTCTACTCCATAATGTTGGTCTATGCAGAAGCACGTAATGTAATGCGCACAACCCCAAACTAGATCACACCTCACAAACTTTCCTCTTTTAACACAACTTATAACAACGGAAGTAATACAATACAAYTGCGCTCACGAGAGTGTTGAGCATACAAACAATACTATGTGTGTAATCCATTTTGGCTTCACATGCAAATTATGTTTTTCCTATACACATGGACTGCTTCCCTACGCGTACAACAACCCTAGTCTCTTGCACACACGRTCATTCTAGCCTCACCTTAGAGTCCCATGACTAATATAAGGAGGTTATCATAACAAGAATAACTAACAATAACATTCATACACAGTATGTACGTCTACTGTACTGAATATCAACACCACACTTACGTGTGCAAGCAACATTATACAAAATAATAGCAATTACTTATATACAATATCATACAAGTATTAAACCATATCAGACATACATAATTAAGCACACAACAAAGGAGACAAACACATAAGAACATTTATCTTTTATGAAAAGTCACTAACTGCACGCATAACTCAGACGTTCCTCCCAGCCATAGACTTGGTTGCTCATAAAATTTCAGCAACATGTCACCCTCGAGTTGGGGCTTAAACTCCACCAGGGAAAAAGGATTACTAGAGCCTGACTAAGGTCTGATAAACAATGAAATTGCTCAGTTCAAGGTGTCGACTATTGCAATTAGTCTACATTCCCTCATTTCCCACATGCATGTCCCACCCTAGGAAGTGTGCCCCTTCTATGCTCAGCAATCCTTCAGCTACCCCACTTCCCTTCTGGGGCTTCAACAACAGGTCGAACAAGAAGTCTCAGGGCACTACAACTAATTCCCAATGCACCAAGGAACAATTCTCAGCAAAGTCTCACCTCGAGAGAATGCTCACGGCCCTGACAACCCACTTCTTCAACAAACAATATCTCACCCAGAGAGAATGCCCACGGGTCTGGCAACTCGCCTCTTCGACCACCATTGGTTTGTCCCAAACACAGGGTTATACAATGGAAGTAAGTTACGACAAACATCAATTTTCCCACAGAGGAGAATTGGTCTAAAAAGATGATCGCAGAATGAGTGAAAAAATCCCCCAAAATACACTAAGGCCAACAATATATATTGCATACCTTCAACTGGACAATTGTCACCTTCATAATTAGCTTTAGCCACTTGGTGACTCGTTCCCATCCCTCGGGGACTTAGGATAAATAATTATCCATAAATTATACTTTTCGAAAATATTAATAAAATCTTCCCTTGGACTTAAGCCTGTGGCTTAGCCCCTCTCTTCAACTCTTAGCCCCCTTTTCTTTTTTTTGGTGGAGTTTATCCCTCTATCTCATTTCACTTGATCTATCTGCGTGTAGCGATGTGATATTATTAATAACTTGAATGTTATTGCATTATACAAGGATAGGAGCACTTGCCTAATTACATCTTGGCTCACCAGCCTCATAACCACATAGGCTCCTCGGCCTCAAATACATATACATCCATATATATATATATATATATATATATATATATGACTTGGTCATCCTCACACACTTACTCAGATGCACACAACACTATGGAATATGTGCAATATATATGTGTGTGTGTGTGTGTGTGTGTGTGTGACTTGGTTATCCTCACACACTTACTCATATGCGCACAACACTATGGAATATGTGCACCCTTCCCTTAGTGCACAATCCATATGCACTTACTCAAATGTGCGCATCATTATGGAATGTGCACACCCTTTCTTTGACAACAAACCTCGTGCATTACTTAGGTGCACACAAAACTACAACTTGGTGCCAATGACTCACCAGCCTATATGTACAATTATAAATGGGGTTTGGATTAGGGACATCACAGAATGTGTCCCAAAATAAGAGGGAAAACTTTGACTCGGGACTGTACCATGT